>CABEEJ010001086.1:91813-183242 GCA_901482245.1 Timema douglasi | reverse complement strand
AGGGTTTGGTAATCAGATAAATCTGTGCCGGGACCGAGGATTGAACCCCGGATCCCAACACAGAAGTCCGACACCTTACCCCTAGACCACCAGGTCACCGTTTGAATATCAAATTCCTATAAATCCTTGGGGGGACCTTATGAAAATCCCAAATACCAAGTTTTAGCCCAATCGGTGTAATAGTTTCGGCTCCAACCAGAGGTACAGACAGACGGTAATGCGAAAACATCTTTTTTTTTTGTTCCAGGGGTCATGAATCATCGATTCCGATTTTTTTGACGATCTCAATACTTTATCTCCAAGGTGTCGAGAGAAAATAACAAGAGGTTATATCCATCTAAACAAAATGTATTTCTAAAAAGAAGAGGTGAGTTGCATCAATAAAAATCCACTATAAGATAAAAAATGAGATAGCTGTCAAGATATATTCAACATAGTAAGCTGAGATAATCATATATACCCTCTATATATCAAGGTAGCTGAGATAACCGTCAGGACCTATCAGAGATAGTAAGGAATTTAACATATCTTTCAACGTATATCCATTATTGAAAATTAGCTGAAATATACAATCGTGTTTGTGTCTCAAAAATAAAACACGCTATAAGGACAAGAAAATTATATTTTCACTTTGATAATTTGTTAGTCGTACATTTTTGGTTTCTCTTTATCTATATATTTATAATACTTAAAATAAAACATTTGTATTTTTTAGAAGAATGCGCTCTAATAGCTTTGTAAATTATATTGGTGGTTTGTAAAAATATTTATCAGTAGAGGAAGATTTTCGATTTTAGGATTGGAAGATTTTTTTGTTAATTAATATAAAACTAACATACTTAATTAACAATTTAATATTATGTAATTTGTTTAGTAATATTTGCTATTAAAATAGAAAGTGATAAACTTATATTTTAAATAAATGGTATGATACTACGTACGGACTTTCTCGCTTTATTGTTTAAAAATGGAGATATTTACTCAAAACTCGTAATATATGTGAAACGAAATAATATACACTAGCAAACCCAAGCATAAATTACACTATACACATGTAAAAAAATTTTGAGTCCCGATTTTAAATTATGTAAATCTATATGTTTGTACCGATAAAAAATATATACAATTTTGGGTCCACAAGGGTCATCACTTCGTATTAAAATTTCATCTTCAGATTAACATTTTTGACATTAGATTAAGTGTTGCACATCATAATCTCATAACATTGCTATTAAAATCCTCATTTATAGTTTTGACCAATAAAAAATGTAAATATTGACCATTGAGTCTAAAATGGATATAGATCATTGTTATACAAACATTTCTCCCAAGAGGTTTACGTACAAATAACATAAACATTTTGAGAGAATTACTTATATTTAATTACTCTATGGAATTGGAGAATTATTTCATTAAAACTTAAGTAGTATCTCTTTACAACTAAAACTCACAACATTGTATTAATATATTACCCAATATCTCAGAAACTGTTGGATTTATAGAAATATATTTCATATAAATTCTTATTATTTTTAATTGTACTACATTCTTTCAATGATAAGTTATTTAGTATCTCAAATAGTTGCCAAGCTACGGAAGTTTCTGCTTCTGTAAAGTACCCTAAAAGTCGATTTTGTGGGAAAATGAAAATAGCCAGTATATTTATAATCTTAATCAATGCCTATATACGAATTTTAATCAACTTCGTTAGAGCTGATTTTTCTAAAATAGATTTTTCTATTTTCATCCTTTACTAAACCACAATTAATTTTATGTTTAATCAGACACACAGACAGACGGAATTGCAAAGACCCCTTTTAACGGTTCGGGGGCTCATGAGACGTCGACATCCATCAACATTTCAGGATATTTTTCTACGGTCACATTACTTTACCTTTAGTTTTAGAAAAGTTAAAAAATATTCATATTTGCGTATAGCTTGAAAGTTATGGGTTTTATTAAATTATACCTCGGATAAATTTTTGTATTATTAATAGATTTACATATTTGTAATGAAAAATAATTACATATCTTAAATAGTTTCGGAGATATGATAAAAATGGTAATTTACGCATCAGACTGGAGCCATTAAATCATTTTGCCGAAATATTGAGAGTAGTAATTTTGTTTAGAATATTTATAAATGTTTTGAAATGAAATTTAATCAAAATCTTTATAGATGATTTTGAGAAAATCAACATTTGGTCTTTTTGCCCTTCAGTAAACTACCCTTAATTTTAGAGTTAGGTATCCTAATCTGTTAACTCCTTGGGACAACCCTATGAAAATTATAAATATCAAGTTTTAAACCGATCGATAAAATATTTTAGGCTCTAGTTGGAGGTACAGACAGACAAACAGACAGACATACGGAAATTAAAAAACACTTTTCCGGATTCGGGGGGTCATGAAACGTCGAGATACATCAAAATATCGAGTTCGATTTTTCTTACGATCACAATACTTTCTCTACCTGTAAGATATATAGCCAGAAAGTAAAAATATTTTATTTTAGGTTTAATATAGTATCTATTTCAATATTTGAATGTGTTTTAAAAGAAAGAAGGTTTAATAAGTCATAAACCTTTTTTAAAGTTCAATAATTTACCTATCTTTTTTTTTTTAACACGGCGTCTTACTACCATTTAGGGCTAGACACTTTCTTTTTAATAAAATATAAATTTACAAATCAACTTGATATTATTTAATAATATAATAAAATTAGTGGGCAATAGTTAAAAATAAGATGTCACAAAATTATTACAATGTTACATGTATGGATATTTCATGGAATATTAATTAATATCGAAATCTTTTAATTTAATATGCCAATACTTAGATTCACAAATTTATATGCAAATACAAATTTATAATTATTATATTTATGTACATTTTTATTTGGACATAAATTTATGAAAATAAATATTAGCATCTCGGTCCTCTAAATATTATGATTTTCACAAGGAGTTCAAAGGTAATATAAAATGAAGATAACTATAGTTTACCTGTAAGGTATGCTCGGCGCCTTCTATGAGGAGATAACAGTCTGAAGTTGAGTTCCATTTCCTGATTGGTTCTCTGGCCAGAACATAATGACTGTCTATCTCTTTACCCTCCACCGAAACAAGCTCCGCCTGCAGTAAATATATACAAGTAGTTTATTTTTTTGCCATATAATGACCTTCAATCTAATTATATATCTTCCTAAAACCTTAACTGAAACCAGTAAACAAAAATAAATTAACTGTTTTATGCATACATCTTTAATAAAACTCATTTTCTCGTTTGTTTTTCAGTTTAAATGGGATTGAAGGTGACGCGATATAAAGACAGTGGTTTTTCAGTTTTTCAGTTTTTCAAGATAAAAGTTTTTTGGAAAAAAATAAAATTCAGAACAGACACAGAGCTCAATATTTTCTTTATATGTCGGTATCAACCATTCTTGAACATCTGTGACGAGCATAGCGGCATTATCTAACAAACATTTCTAAATTAAGAGAAGAAGTTGTCATAAAATTTCAGGACACCCTTAAGAGATTTCAAGAAATTTTGAGGTCACAATGTGAAGAAAACTAATTTATATATTTGCACTAAAGCAATATTTTATTTATCTTGGCCAATAAATGTTTTGTATAACAACAGTAAGAGCACTGGCTGGTTATCGCGTCCACTTCCATCCCAACTAAAGGGATGTTGGATGGCAATATCTTTATTTTCAACTGATTTATTCTTTTTTAATAGCAATTTAAATTTGATGGTGAATTTTTGGCTGCAATATAATGACCTTCAAACTAGTTACATCTCCCTTATACCCTTACTGAAACTAATAAGCCAAAATTTAACTATTTTCCCATCCATAAGATAGTTCCCACAATCTGCTATGCCTATAATAAAACATAATTCTTGATGGCTCTCTTATATCTAAATTAATGGCTAACAATCTATTAAATCTTCGCTTTTATCTGCTCTGCCTGTAATGAAACATCCTTCAGTTTTTTTTATCCATCTATAACATAATTACTTTATTATCCTTCAATAGATTTGGAATTGGGGGAGTCTTGAATTTATTCGTTGTGAAATTTTGCTCCATTCTCCTTATAGATACAAATATCTTTCTCATCAACTTGATCCAAAAAACTCTCAATTTATTTCCAAGGCACACACTGGGAGACGATGCTTCACACCCGTAACTAACAACGGCTAAAATTAGAGTTTCATATATTCTCAATTTAATATTTCGATACATGAGACGAGACAATAATACCCTATAGACAGAATAACGTAAGCATTGTCCGAATAATTTATGTTTATTTGTCCATTTGTATTTCATTCCTATCTGTTGGTACAGCTCCCAAGTACTCGCTTTAATCAACTTCTTCCAAACGTATATTGTCAAGCTTCGTGTGTGTGAAACGTATTAATTAAACACATAAACTAAAAAAAACCTAATAAAACATCTACTTAGGTCAATATAATCCTAGAGGTAACGTTCTAAATAACATCACCTGTAGTGTGATGATATCACTGTCAGCCAAAATGGCGGGAACGACGAACGTTCCTTCCCCTGAGGTGATCTCTATATCTTGACTGTAGATAGCAGTAGTGTTGTCGTACACTTTCACTCGGACACGAACACACTTCTCTGTGCTCACCGCTTCAACCTTGGACAGAACAAAGATCACACAACTACTCGACTCTGCGACGAACGAAACAGGAAGACTGGTACACGAGGCCAGCGTTAATTAATGGTGGTCAGCTGTTTGGATGCAAGGGAAAAAAGTTAATCAAAATAATAATATATTTAATTTAATGACTAAAATAAAATTTGATTAAATTAAGCTTAGTAATAATAGTGTTTTATTTAATTAGTCAACAGAACTTGTTTATTTCGTTTTTGTTTTTCAGTTCAATTTTTTTTATAAATTGTGATAAATTAGATTTTAAGATTGTTAAAGATATATAAATTGTATCTTTGTAGAACGCTACAGCTCTCACAACGGCTACCTCTCCTCTTAGCAGAAAGCTGAGATAAAGACACATTTACCTACCAACGTCACTTTCAAAACCTCCAGAACATTGAAGCTACTGGAATAAATGTAAATACTAGTGGAAGGAGTGTCTGAATCGTGGCCAAATACAAACCTCCGACCAAGACGCTACTATCACAAGTCTTAGACGAAATTACAGAAGCAGACATATTGTTTATGGCCGGTGATCTCAACTGTAATAACACAATCTGCAACAGCCGAGTAACCACCAGTAACGGGCGAATATTAGCAGACCACACCAACACACATGACTACGTAGTTGTTGCCCCAGACGAACCAAACTATTATCACCCAGCCTATCTTCACAGACCCACCTCGGTGGTGTTGTTAGCTAACGCGCTAGTTTATTGTTTAGCTAGACTGACGAGGACGGGGAGATTGTGGTTTTAATCTCGTTAGGGTGAACTGGGAATGATTCTTCCTAAATGATTTTCCACTCCCCCTCCACAAAAATATGGGTTCACTTACTCTATATTCAACTTTATCAATTCCTAGTCTGTTAGCGTAATTAGTACTTAAGCGTATAGCCCGAATGGGTAGTAAGACGCGGTGCTAAATTAAGCTAGTTATCTTGAGAGAGATGATATCATTGATCAACATTTGTGCTACCCCTAAAGATATGAAAGTTTGAAAGGAATTGGAAGAGGGACACGATCCTGTATTATATGAGATTAAGTCTGACATCAACTTCAACACGCATGGTCTCAAACAAACCAAAACAACTTGCGACTGGGATGAATATATTCACTCTTAAGAGTTCTTGATATCAGAAATACAAAATATAGACACAATATGAAAGGTTGACACCACAATGCAACTATTCACATCAAAGGTTCTAGAAGCCTACAGGGCAAGCACCACAATACAACCACTCCAACATGATCTCCGACAACAATACCCAGATTTGGACTTAATCTTATAGTCCAAAATCGGGAAGCGAGAAGGGATTGGCAGCCGCACAGAACCTTACAACACAGGACAGTTTCCAACCCTCTCAGAGCTCGAGTAAGGAGTCAAGGACATTAGATGGGATAGTTGAGGCCTCTACCTCACTGAGACCACACTTGACAGGACAGTTTCCAACCCTCTCAGAGCTCGAGTAAGGAGTCAAGGACATTAGATGGGATAGTTGAGGCCTCTACCTCACTGAGACCACACTTGACAGGACAGTTTCCAACCCTCTCAGAGCTCGAGTAAGGAGTCAAGGACATTAGATGGAGTAGTTGAAGCCCCTACCTCACTGAGACCACACTTGACAGGGACAAGTGGCGGAGATTAAGACAATACCTCAGGGGGACCACCAGGGAAATGTCTGCAACGGCAATCCACGGGGAGCATGGCTGAACGTATTGGTGCTGCTATCTATCGAGATCAAGTGTAATAGTGAAGCATTATATGAAATCATCTGGATGATTTTATAAAAAAACAACATAGTATTTTTGATATGAATGGAATACAAACATAGTCCTAAGGTAAAAACTAGTATAAAACATAAAATTCCCAGTCAGATAAATGATAATAATGACCTGTTATAGAAATATTAGAATACATGTGATGGATCAACAATATTTAATTTAAAATATTTATCCTCACAGCCAGATACGCTGGTAAATTGTTGTCTAACTCTCTCTCTCTTCTCTATATACATGTTTATTTTTGTATATATATATTTACAATTATATTTGTCTTACTTGTTTTCATAAAAATAATAGTAATTATTGATAAATCCTTTGATCTGCATGATTACATAAATCAATAAATATGAAACATGAATTTAGCAACTATAGCTCTAAGCTGATATGTTATAATACTAGAGACTCTGATTCCTCAATCGACTAAGCCCTATATTTATATTTCAATCTCAGCTCATTGAGTAAAGCCATTATTATTTTCCCTCGTTCCTGATGGACTTGGCATCCACCCATCCTCCACCCCTTTTCAACACTCCACCCTTGGTCGCTTATCCAAAACACGGGGACTTACGAATCCATTAACGGCCCGAGTTATAAATTGATTTATGGGGATCAGTGCAGGCAATTTCCATCACTAAATGAGAGGAGAAATAGGATCAATCCATTAGCGTTTTGTTTAATGTCCACCTTATTCAATTAAATTTTACATTAACGTTGAATTGAGAGGAAGCAATAGATTTACTTATTATTTCCGTGTCAATATGGAGATTGGTATCATATCATTTGGACGTCTAAAATCAGAACAAGCCAACAAAGATATTCATTTTAATATTTGAATGTTAATTTTCATCCAAGAAAATAAACTAATAGGTTTCCCTAATTTGAGCTGAGATCAATATTTGTTTTGGTATATGGGAAGATCACAGTCATAATATAAATATCTATTGAAAACAATAAACTCATCTCTATGATGTGATAGAAACATGCCCTTTAGAGGTATGGTTAGCCTTTTTGATATATTGTGATATTTATTGTTCTATTTATAAAATATAATATATATATCATAGTTAGACTTACAGAAAAATTAGAATCAAAAATCAATCTAAAAATAAAATACACTATTCCTTAGCGCCTGGATTCTTACTGAGTGGATTACAAGATGTGTCTGAGACTAAATATTAGTCGCTTTAATCAGCGCCCTTTGAATCAACCCTGAGATCAGTAGATACGTAGTAAGCCACTCTATCCACACAGAAACTGTAACTGTGGCTTTGGGTAAATACACTGATTCACCAAATCAATTATCACAGGATTAGTTTTCAAAATAAAGTTTTTTTTTTTTGTAATCATACCTTTGTTAAGACTGTAAGATTTACGTTCTCTAAATTTCATTTAAATTAATTGTATCCAGCTAATTTTTCACTGCCGATTACTTTAAATTAGGCCAATATGTCTTAAACTTTACTAATACGGTAAAGATGATGATGATGATGCTGATGATAATAATAATATAATTGTATGTCTAGGCTACATCATTCGTAGCCAATTTTGTGAAAAAATTGGCTACGAATGATGTAGCCTAGACATACAATTATATTATTATTATCGTCATCATCAGTGAATGCTCTTTCTAAGTTCCGATGAGATGAGAGGAGATGATGGTGATAGTGAATATAAAGAACCAAAAGAAACTCTTAAGCCTAACTAACCAAACCCTGGTGACCGTTGGGGTAATTGCCCTTTCGGGAAAAATACCCAGGGTACCAGCCGAGAATCTAACCTTGGACCTCTAGGTTCATAGCCAGATGCACAGAACAGAATATCAGGTGGCCGTTTTCGGTATGAATGATAAATATATTGTTCAAGGTAAATCTTATATATAAAATTCTCGTGTCACAATGTTCGTTCCCGTACTCCTCCGAAACGGCTTGACCGATTCTCATGAAATTTTGTGAGCATATTGAGTAGGTCTGAGAATCGGCCAACATCTATTTTTCATACCCCTTAGTGATAAGGGTTGTCCACCCTTAACATTTTTCTATAATTTTTAGACATTTTTTTAATATCTTTATTTTTTTTATTATGTCGCATTAAAAAATACATACAACCCTAAATTTTTACCCTTTTATCACCAACCCCTATTTTTTAATAGCCATTTTAGTAATTTAATCATTTTTCATCCCCGGTCGATAACTGATCAATCGTCATGTGCCAATTCAATTCAAACGTATTCAGTTTCCGATTAGATTGGCATTTGCAATGACTATCAACAAATCCCAAGGTCAAACGATGTCTATTTGTGGCTTAGATTTGAGAACACCATGTTTTTCACACGGACAATTATACGTGGCATGCTCTCGAGTGGGTAAACCATCCAGTTTGTTTGTGTTAGCTAAAGATGGACTAACAAAAAATATTGTTCACGCTATGGCATTAAGAGATTGATATTGTTTGTTAGTGTTACTGTCGTAATTGATTAATTAATGATATATAATTTTAAGGAATAAATTATAATAACTTAAAAATAATGTTTGCCTTTTGTTATTTTTATATTCCCTCATCGTTCAAACGCTCCATTCCTATTTCACGCATATACCACATTCTTACACACTTACAATAAGTAAGCTATTTTTTGTCTACACTAGAAATTACTTAAAAATTATTTATATGACAAAACAACGTTTGCCGGGTCAGCTAGTAAGCTTATATTATTGTGTATAGCTAGTACACCTTGTTGGAGTTCGGACATTGACATTTTGTTCAATGTTACTGAAAATGAAACAAGGCCAGTTTAACATTAAGCCTTATTTCTCTACAATGTGGATTATAATATGTTTAAGAATATATATGATGAGGTTTAAACAAATTTAATAATGGATATAAACGATAGTAGTACTCACTTTGCCTACAAATGGCAGACCGGGTTTGTACAGTCTACGCATCTCATGGCCGAATCTTAGCTCGACATAGTGCTCCTCCGCCATAGCCACTTCAGGTACAACGTAGACTGTGCTGCCACCTGTGATCGACACGTTGAACTGAGCGGAGAAAATGTCAGAGTCCACTTCCACCTGGACTTCCCATATCCCGAGCTGTGCCACGTGGGAGAGGGGCAACGAGAAGCTTCTCACACCTGCCATTTGGCGGGAAAACAGCATCGTTCAAATGACTTACATCAAGGGTGGTTTACAACAAGTCACTACTCATTTCTGGCAACTCACACACATGTTCTAGTGAGAAAAGTAAGCAATTAACAGCGCTAATCCTTTATTGTGGAGACGTGCCGTGAAACGTCAATATTGATTAAATAATTATTATAATTACATAAATCAATTAGTGATATAAATAGAGTTTTGAAAACATTATGTTTCCTATCAAATACATTAATTAAATTTTGAACCAGATTTATCAATAAATTATGTTAACGGCTTGCCAATTCTATTGGGAATATTTTCGGAGGATATTAAAATGTTCTCTTGAACCGTAGCCAACTAATAAATAGTTGAATCTAACACAAATGTAATTGAACACCATTTGTCAAAATGAGTTTAATTTGACAGAGGACCTGAAGTCCATCCAAATTCACGTACACACACTCAGGTGAGACGCACAGATGAAAAGAGGCAAAGTCCAATTTTATCTTAAACTGGGTTAGTGCTGCTATCTGATAGACAATCATGATACTTTTTAATGGATTTTAGATTAATGGTTAAAAGAGGTCAAACATATTAAAAATATTTGAGAAATAATTATTTGCTCTGGTCCTCATGGAGTTTGATATTTTTGAAGTTTTTGTCCTGGAAAATTTGTGTCATGTGACTTTTATTCCTTTAACCTGTACCATCCATGTTTTGTATGGATCATGATTGAATGTGTTAAGTAATTATTTAAATTTACTAAAACTTAGTAAATATAAATAATATTGCTCCAAATTATTGAATTTTTTTTTTCCTTGTACCTTCATCTAAAGCCACCTCCTCCCATAGCGCGACTTTTGTGCCTTGAGGTGTGCGAACAAACACATTTCCAAACATGTCTGACGCCACACGTAGGTCGTGGTCCAAGGCCAGCACCCAGAAATCAACTGAAAATAAGAACACCCAATGTGACTGCTTTTATCAGATGATGTACATCATACAGGTACACACTAATCATGTTTATCTATTCAGTCTAAGAAATTATTGTGTCAATTACAACTATTTGTTTAGGTAAGCGCACAATGCAACGAATTTAATATTAAATAAATAGGTAAACAAAATCTTTATAATGGTTTAAGCTACTATGACCTTGATATTTAAAAACTTGGTTTTATTTTTAGCTAAAACATTTTAAAGACAATATTTGAGATTTATAATTAAAAACTAAAATATTAAAAAAAATCCCATTCTAGAAAACAAGTATTCAAAAACGTAATATTAAATGGTGCTCAATTAAACGTCACATAATAATGGATTTTTAATATAATCCGTATGCAGGTTCGTATATCATTATATTTCGGGGTAAATCCTCAAAGATAAATAGGTTACAAATATACTACATATGCATAATTTAAGTCGAGAAGCAGCTTATATTTTATAAAATAAGTTGTCTACATCAAATTTCATAAAAATGTAAGCTACTCCTAAAATATGTCAATTAAATTGTCACGTGTATCAATTTGCACCCTTGGTAAAAATATATAAAAACACTATCCATGATTATATTACCAATTAAGTGGTCATTCACTTGTGCATAAAACTGAGGTTCGATTCACCTATACAGGTGTCATTTTTAAATTTAATGAATATTGTTTCAAGGTTGGTTGTCTTGGGGTTAAGTGTTCGCCTAATAACCCGATGTTCGTGGGTTAAAACTCAGCTGGCGTTAACGGATTTACCTTGAGTGATAAACAAACATCCTTAACACAGCCTCCTTCGGTAGGAAAGAAAATGTTGGTCCCATGTCGATTTTTTCACGTGAAATAGCTCTGAAAGCTATATGACAATGCCTTTCCTAACAAAATCGCTACGCCTTTTCACTCTAGCTCATAGAAATTCTCATATGCTGATATAATACTTCGTTTCAGAAAGTGCACGTTAGATACCTCGAGTAATTAAATAGATAATCCTGTTGAAGATGTGACGCAGTCAATGCTGACAGATCAGTTACAAATGGTCTAACCACCATTATCGTAAAAGTGACTCAGGGGGAAAGGAACAGACATGGATAATATGAACAAATAGGATGATGGACACGAGTATTTGACATCTCATACTTCATAATGAAAACTCTTTGCTTTACGTATGAATGAAATTTCTAATTATTCTCTATAGAGTTATTGGCTAATAGTTCCAGATTCTACCCCAGACGTAACCGAAAAATTGACCATAAATGAACCTGGGGTTTCCCCTTTCACAGTGATGAATGGACGGCTGGGTGTTGTCTGTTTTATATTTAAGTTGCTTTTTAAGTCGTGTGCTTAACTATAATATGTTGATTTAAATGTATTATAAATAATAATTAATATAATACTGGTGTTTTCTCACTTATATATAACAAACAGTAGCTGCACAACCCATACAATTTATTAATTTACGAAAGTTTCATATATACAAAGTATAATTTTATAGTATGATATTTCATCAACTGTTTGATCTATCTTAATGTATAACAACAAAATCTATTAAATTTTATCCTTATTTAATATTATTTATCTGCCTTATTACATGCGATTTAATGTTTTATAATTTTTTTTTTAGAAGATTGGTGACTATTGTTAGCATTGATTCCAAATTTAAAGTAGTATAAATTTTTTAAATTAATTAACCTTTAATGTAGTGATAAGGTACTCTGATAGATGTGAACTTAACTAAAATATGTCGGATAGCAAGAACAAACTTATGTCTCGAGACCACCGGGGAAAGTGTTCGGATTCCTGGTAAATCAACAATAAATATAGGACCTGGAATTATGATATTCAAGTACAACGATATTAACAACAGTGTGCGTACTAACAATGGGTCGCAACTTCAACAATGTACAGTAAAATACGCAACATAAAATAAATACAACAAAAAAGTACAATGAAATGTGTCACTATAAATCTAGTTAATTGTAAAAGAGTTACAACAAATATAATTAAAAACCAACCAGTAAATGTAGATTATTATTTTAAGATATTGTTATTTATGTTATCCAAATCCACTGTAAATTCTTATTGGGAATACTCGTCAATATACATGGCTAGGATTACAATAAATCATACATTATTATAGTTTCAAAAATTAATTATTATAGAGAGAGAACTAAAAATTAAATAAATGTATTTGTCCTTCATTTATTGATCAAATATTTGACTATTAAATAGCATCACAGGATTTATTTGTTAAAATATTTAAAGTAATTCTCATAAATTTTAAACAGTTTTTAATTTGGAAAAACAAAATAGTAAAAGTTTCTTGAACTATAATGTTGAAGATCATTAGATTTTTTAATTAATATACGATTTAAAATATTAATTTTGACAGGAAATAGAAGTTGGTAGTATTTTGAAGTTGTTGTAGTGATTCTGCTAGATCGTCTTTTAAGTCATTGTATATTACGTAACGGTAGTAAAAGTGTGGTATTATTAGGCTCTGGACAGATGTCTATTATAAATGTGATGTTGGTAGAGATATTAGAATGAAAGACCTCAGGTCTGACTACTAGGTGATCTCTACACGGTTCACAACCCCGGCACCCTGGGCTCGAGTGGCAGACCTCAAGATAGTACAGTACTGATGAACCGGTGTCCTAGTCCGCGTAGTCCCGAATTGGACAAAGTGACCCCTTGAGTTTGGTGTTGATTAGTCAGCCATGATGGGTGGCTCCCCTATCATTTATCCTGGCCTCCCCTGGCCTAGTGTCTCACTTAGGAATGCTGACAACACTTTAGTGGTCAGCTCTTCTAGTTTATTTGTTTATAGAAGAATCAAATAACCTGCAACACTCGTTTTGTCATTCGCAACTCATAACATACAACATTACACAAACTCGCCTTTCAATTTAGGCCATGCGGTGACAATATTATATTTAAATTTAGTTTCGCCATTTAATTTAACAGGACTCACCATGAAGTGATAGTCACTATTTATAAATTGCTTCATCACGATAATATTGGGTAAATGTATTTCAAACATATTTTCTGACCGAAGCTACGTTTATATGTTGTAGGGAATCCTTAGAGCGTTCCACTCTAAGAGGGAACAGGCGTTTATAGGCATTCCAATTCTACAGCTTGCAACCCTAGGGCTATGTTCCTTATTCCCAGCTTGGTACCATTTTATAGCATAAAAATGAACACGTTATTTCTACCAGATAATCCAACTGTATCATATACAATTTACTAGTACATATAGCGACACTAATATAATATTCTAAAACCAGTTTTAGATAAATTTTGTTTTTAAAAAAGTAATTATTCTATCCCTGTTTCACGAGGGTACGAATATATAACACGTCTACGTCACGTTTAAATTGTGTGATAAAGCTATATTGCCTAGTGTTTTAATGGCTTTAGGATCAGTGGTGAACAACGTTTGCAAATTATATTATTAATATAAAATTTTAATTGAAGCTAAACAACTAAATATACCATTCCTCTTAAAATATTTAAAGTAAAACACAAAGCAGTTTAATATTCAGAACCATAGTTTGTTGACTTTACAAGGATATTTTTTGATAAAAGTGTTAGGTAAACATTTAATTTCGTTAAAAAATTACTCTGGCTGAATATAATCCGTAAATAACATTTGAAGGCGTTTTTAAGAAGCAGAACTTACGTATCGACTTCAACTCTGTGTGGTTTTGAAGAGCACGATGCTGTTAGCTATGTTGGTTTCTAGCACTAAAGACTGAATGGCAATGCCATCTCATTACATTAACATAATTTACAATATTGATTGAATGTACAAGATTTGTTGAATCTTAAATTCAAAGAAAAGAAAAGAAAAGAAAACATTTTACAATTTGTATATTTAACTAGGCTGTATATTTTGAAGTATATATTATATGTAAAAACTATATTTTGTTAAGGTTTCATAGATCCATGATCACTATGTTTGCGTTAAATTTATCTCTGGTTTCCAAATTATGTAATCCATCTGTATTTTATCTCTAGTTTTTTTATTTCATTAGTTGTTTGTTTTTATGTATATCATTCTGTCAAACTTCATTTTAATTGTATAAGTTAAGTGTAAGTAAGGGTGGTAGCCTTAAATTCGCCATCAAAGTAGTTTATTGTTCTTATTATTATTAATGATGGTAATAATAATTATAATAATAATATACGTTCATATTAAGAAACCCACTATTGACAGCCATGGCCATTCTGTGAGTTCATTACACTCTCTCACCCTTTGGGAACAGGTCACGGTTCGAATTCCAGACGAACTATCTGAGAGAAGTACGGATATTTATCAAAGTCTGTAACACGTTTGCTTACTAGCCTCGGAATCCCGTCTTCTATTCCTGTCATGGTTCAATGTTAACACATTTTTGGCCGTGAAACTTTCATTTCTGATGACTTAAGTAATAGCCCTATATTCGTTTGTACGCTAATATAAGCAGTGGGTTCATAAAGGGCAATCAAAATATTCCAATAAGGGTTATTTTATAAATTACATGTTTACATCATGTAGATGGGCAAATACTAGTCCATTTAATCTTAGAGAACTTAATCTTTTATATTATTGACCAAAGCTATTGCAATTAATCCTAACATGACCAGCAGACCTAAGATGCGTAACCCTTCATTAACGCTACACTAACTGTGCTTATCACCAATCATAAACCTACTGATAACAGTCGGGAATGTTAGGTGAGGAATTCCTGGAAAGGCAAAGCACCCAGTCTGAATATTATTTAAGAAAGTCCCTTGTGTCTTAAATTTGTGTAACTGTCATTACATTGTTGTCTAATCGTCATTGTTATTGAACGTCTATCATAAATATATTCTAATATACTCTAGTTATTATATTGATTTTATTATTTACTAATTCATAAGTTACAGTGTTCATATTATTTACTCTATGTGCAGTCTGGCTTGTATGTTTAAAAAATAATATTAAATATAATACACAATTATTAAAATATATTTCTAAAATTAATCCAAACTTGAATGTATTCTCATAAAAGGTATAAAATAAAACACTATACACAACTACTTATATTTGGTAACTTTGTAAGATAGCCTGTCTCTAGAGGATAATGTATGTCAACTGATCACCTCAAAGGACGGGTACTACAATCTGAGAGGGAATGATCTATTTATAGAATGATACACTCTTTTATTTACCTGTGATATTTATAGAGAAGATGTTATCGTTTTATTGAGGGAAAACAACTTTAACATTCGTACCAAAGGTGTTATCACAACTAGCCTTTAAATGGCGTGTATTAATTCCAACAGGTCATAGTTTATGTCGGGATGAACATCTAAATTGTAAACATTTTCTGTCAGATCAAATGGGTTGGTGTATCAATATGTCTAAATATATCTAATAAATTTCAAATTTTACAATACCAAACTCAAAGTGTTTAGGGTTGATCTACCATTTTTGTTTTGGTGCCATATTTTACTACCTGTTCGGTTTGTACGCGTTGATCTACAATTTAGTTTTAGATATTAAAGAAAGATATTGATATTTTAAACAATTATTTTTAATTTATGTTTTGAGAGCGTGCTATAAAAAAAATGGGAACTGGCAAGCACATTCAACAAAATATTACTTTGTTAATCATTCGCTTAGTACGCACTCTTTAATCCAGTCCGATATTGTTCTAGTGGTTATACAATCCACGGTGTTACTGGTATGCTATAGAGAATTATGAACAATCCGCTACTGACAGAGCTAACAACCTCGAATCATCCACTTTTAACAGGCTGCATCATTAGTCAATGTTTATTGCCAGTTGGTAGCCATGTACTGGCAAGGTTAAGGGGGGGGGGAGGGTTGGCTCAGAGGGCGGGAGAGGTAAAAGTTATGACAAGGCTCATGTGGACCCTAATGGATGAGTAGGGCTAGTTGGCCGTGTGTCAACAGAGGCATGTGTGAACTCTGCAACAAGGGGAAAACAAAAGCTATTTAACATGAATACTAATTGGAACAGCTATCTATAGCCACCCTTGTATTTGATGCCCCTCGATAATTCTGGTGGGTGTCTCATTTATCTGTGAGCAAATCAATATTTCACGTAGCTAGGTTTGATATATATCTTTGTTTTTACGGCCCAATTGAATTTTAGGTTGTGTATTTCTATGGTTGACAAAAGAGAATCTATCAAAAGTTATTTTCACTCCAATGTTATTATTAAATTATGTTTGTTGTGCACTATATTCTACAAGAATATTGTTAAGAACCATTCTTCAAAAAAGTAACAATAATGCAATTGAAAAAAAATAAAATAAATGGAAACAGCTACTATCCAAGAAAATAAAGCCAAATAAACATTTTTGAAATTCTTCCAAAAATTCTAAAGCACTTTATTTTGTATTGCTTTTATTGAGAGAAACCCCATTTTTAACTAAAGTTATTCAAGTAGGTATTTTAAAATATATTTTGAAAACAAATGAAAGGAAAATTAAAGCTATAATATTTATAGTACGAAAATAAAATATTAGTAATAAAATAAATGCGTTTTATGATATAAAGTAAATAGATTAAAACTTTTTTTTATAGAATTACAGATATTTATGAGATTTTCTCGGAAACTATAATATTTTGGGAAATTAGAGAAATTTATATTATTACATTTTCATTACTTATCTTTAAATTAGTCCCTTTCTCCTTATTTTAATAGCTGTGGTTTAATTGTTGAATACATTTCATTTCATTTCGGTGCACGCAACATCAACAATTACATATTTTCTGTTATTCATTAGAAGATAAGTATTTCTTTTAACAAACAACAGAAAATATGTAATTGCTATAATCACTTATTTAAATTATACCCTACTTACCAAATATAATATAGTATCTTTACTAAAATAATATTTTTGCGCTAATCAAAAAGTTTAAAACCTCTCCTTACAAGATATATCTAAGAATATCCCTCTATCTTAGTAATTTTTTGAAGAGTAATCTCAAAATATAGTTTTAATTTTGCAAAATACCCAAGAGTAATTAATTAAATGCAGGGTAGATATTTGATTTAGCATACATGTAGCACATCAAATCGACCCCTGTGCACACGTGGTATGGATGTCATCTTTTAAAATCTTTTTTTATGAGACGGTCAGGTCTGGTCTCGAGTCCTGAGCGGATGTACTCAGGGCGGTTTTCCTAAATCGTTTCCCACTTCATGTGACCCCAATGCGAGATAATTTACTCTAAAATTGTATTTTTATATTCCTTACCATATTATACTAATTAATATATTCATAATATAACACTAACAGGTATTGGGACGCGAGGCATAGAACAAACAAAATATTTGAGGATATTAAAAACTTTAAAGTTTGCAATATAATTTATTAAATATATTTTGTGCTGTAAAATAACTTAAGTGGGACGTAAAATATATTTTAAACGAATATTTTTTAAATTTATTTGACGTATTTAACGATCACTTTCTGAAACGACAGATTAAATTAGAACACGACCTATAGACAACCTTAAATCTAGAACAGACACAACTGTGCTGAGTTTCCTCGACTCTTTTGTGTGTGCGCAGCGCTGCTCGCTTGTTTGTCCCTGCACGGATAGCTGCGCACGGTCACTACGGGCTTGGACTTTCTGTCGAGCTCGTCTTCAGCTACACTGGGCCGGTTCACACCACACCTCTCAAATATGGGTGAATGCTATTCATGCTTTCAACTGCAATTGGCTACACTACGACGAATAGTCGAGAGAGCATTCATCCGCACGTTTGGATGGATATCGTGGACATCGGGCATCTCCGTAAATGTTCGGTAGTTTCCGAACTGTGTTGTCATATCAACCGCGTGAGCTGTTTGTTAAGTTTGTTCGCTTTTTACTATTTAAAAATTAAGTGCAGTTTAAAGAGATGGATGACGAGACACATATCATTTAAATACAAGGATACAAGAACTCTTTGACCAATCAGACTTGAGGTATATGAACAATGTGCGGGGTTTAAACATTTGGGAAGAAATAGGGGGAAAAATAAATGTTTTGGATAAGTTATATATTTTAATGTGTGGTAATAGTATTATTATTAGAACAGAAAATACATTCTTCAATTATTTAATTAAAAAATAGTCGATTAGTAAAACTAAAATAAAAAAATGGCAATAATTGAACGGGTTATTAGAAAAATCTAGAATTGTGCTATTTCCTTAAAACTTTCAAACTTTACCACCATAATATGATTTGTTTCCATCAACATTATTTGATAAAGAGTCACCACTTAGCTACGTTTTATGACGGAAGTCGATCTCTCACAAAACAGCATATTTCCATTACAATAATTTCACGTTTTCTTGTTTATTATTATTTTTTTTGTTTTTTTACTCACGGCTCTACACAACACTATTTTCGTTAGTGCCGTGCGTGCGCATCATCAATCCTTCTTTCACATTCGGTGCGGTGCGGACCAGCGTAGTGTAGCCGTTGCTTTAAGATCACGCCATTAAGATGAATGTTATTGCATACGCGCGTGGACACGGAGATGAGGTTTTCTCTCCGAAGTACAGTTAGAGCCCTGAGTAAAGACGTGAGTGACTACATACTGAGTGATTTCTTCATACAGCCCCAATATAACGGCTTGTTGTGCGCGCCGGAATTCTGGGTTGCGAACACCTACTATCACCCGCCTCGGTGGCGTAGTTGGCTAAAGCGCTTGTCGTGTTGAGCTCTACTGCTGAGGACCGGGAGAACGAGGTTCGAATATCGGTCGGGTGAACTGGGGGAGGTTTTTCCTAAATGGTTTTCCACTCTACCTCCACGCAAATGCGGGTTCACTTCCTCTAATTCAACCTTACCAATTCCTAATCCATTAGAGTAATTAGTACTTAAAGCGTATAACCCGAACGGGTAGTAAGACGCGGTGATAAATATTAATTACTTAACACCTACTATCGGAACCAGTGTCAACGAGGGCTGACATTAGTTGTCTCCCTTAGCGTCAGAAGGGTCCACGAGAGGTGTGGGCACACATCAAGTCCCTGGCCATTAATTTAGTTCTTTGAAAGAGGAAATCCACATTTAACAATGATAAATTTTTAGGCCATGTCAATAATTAGACCCGGGACTCTAGCTCATTATAAAGACACGTTATTGACTGAGATAAAGTGTTTAGCAAATAGTTTTTTGGTGTATAATTTTTTTACACATTGAAATAGTAGAGTATGTACCCTTATACTTGTAAACTTGACGAGTCCAGTTTAGGGATTCATTTGATGTTTTATTGAAATAATTGTTTTGAATATTCTCTTTTTAGATGTAGTCAAACTTTAAACCGCCTTTAGTGATCTGGTTGTATTATGTAGTAAGTCATCCAGCTCGCAATGTACTAGATTGCTGGTAACTGTCAGTTAGAATATCGGATAAATCACTGAGACTGATTTATCATATCTAATCTATCTTTGTGATTTTACTATCACTCTCTACATTGGTTTGGATTCAATTTATCTGAACTACCATCGTCAATATCACACCTTATCTTCAGATTTTGGACGACCAATAACTAAATTTGTGTTAGATGAAATAAACGAGAACAAATAATTTATCAACACCTCTATATTGATAAATAATTGGATATTATATTAATATTATTTATCAAAATCAACATATTTAATTAATTACTAATCTGGAGATGTTTATAAATAATTCAAAATTTTAGTTGTATATGTACATATAAATATATCATAACTTATTAAAATATTTTTGTGGTTTTTTGCTAGCGAGAAGGATTTTCATTTGGTAAGAACATAAATTCTCTTTGTTGCATATTAGGATATCAAAAATACCACCAAGTATAAAGATTATGTATGTAAATAATTAATACTAATGTACCATCCCACTCTCACTCTATTTATTTATTAGCGGCCACAATAGACTAAAAAAAGAGGAGGGCGATTTCTAAATGAAATAATTATATGAAAAAGTGAAACTTTTACAGGTTAATGAAATATTTAAATTCTATTCAAAGTAACAAACAGTGTTAAAACAAGTTGCATGGCCTTACAGGTCCTACTAAAGTGTGTTAAAAACAAATATATCTTAGCCATATATTATTGTGCAGTGCGTTTCAAAAGTTTAAGTAATATAATTATATAATATAAACTTGTCTAGAAGAGCCCAATGAAATAAACAAAATAGTTTATATTATTTTAATAAACTTTTCTAAATAATATACAAGTTTCTAACTCACCGCAATGAAGCAAGATCAAATGAAATCAAATGGATCAAAAGTTTAAATTACTAAATATTACAAAAATTGCAAAGAGCTATAAAGAGCCTCTTTTAAATGGTTTACAACGCGTCAAATTCACACCAGTGAATTCAGAAAAAACAATTTTTAATTTATGGAATATCATTTAACATTTTAATAGGTTTTGTAGGCAATAAGCTGAGCTCCAAAATTTCCTGATTAATTTCTTTATAAGGATTTAATTGAATGCTAGTTCATGGATCAATATAACTACAACTTCAGCATCGTTTTTAGAAATCAACTTTATTTTTCAGCAAAGCCAAGCTTATGTGCAATGTTAGACAATAAAAATAAAACAACTCAATCTACAGAATGTAGTTTTCACAAGTCTTTGTACAGTGCTTAAATGTATTAGATATCAGGTAGGACTGAATTGACTCAACTCTAAAGTTTCACAACAATGGAAAATATGAAATTAATCCAAGACTGTCAGTAGCTCCTTTACCAAATGTATAACACCATCAACCATGTTCATAATGTATCTAATATTGACATCTTGAATAGATAAGTTCAAAAGATATGACTCATCAATGGCCAAACAATGCAGCTGGCTGGCGCTCTTTAAAGATCTGTCTTAACTCTTGTACTCCTGGCAGCAGCGTTGCTTGTACTAAGATAACAATGGCCAAACAATGCAGCTGGCTGGTGCTCTTTAAATATCTGTTTTAACTCTTGTACTCCTGGCAGTAGCGTTGCTTGTACTAAGATAACACTGACCACAACAATGCAGCTGGCTGGTGCTCTTTAAAGATCTGTTTTAACTCTTGTACTCCTGGCAGTAGCGTTGCTTGTACTAAGATAATAATGGCCACAACAATGCTACTGGCTGGTGCTCTTTAAAGATCTGTTTTAACTCTTGTACTCCTGGCAGTAGCGTTGCTTGTATTAAGATAACACTGGCCACAACAATGCAGCTGGCTGGTGCTCTTTAAAGATCTGTTTTAACTCTTGTACTCCTGGCAGTAGCGTTACTTGTACTAAGATAACACTGGCCACAACAATAAAGCTGGCTGGTGCTCTTTAAAGATCTGTTTTAGCTCTTGTACTGCTGGCAGCAGCGTTGCTGGTACTAAGATAACAATGGCCACACCAATGAAGCTGGCTGGTGCTCTTTAAAGATCTGTTTTAACTCTTGTACTCCTGGAAGCAGCATTACTTGTACTAAGATAACACTGGCCACAACAATGTATTAGGCTGGTGCTCTTTAAAGATCTGTTTTAACTCTTGTACTCCTGGCAGCAGCGTTGCTGGTATTAAGATAACAATGGCCACAACAATGAAGCTGGCTGGTGATCTGTTTTAACTCTTGTACTCCTGGCAGCAGCATTACTTGTACTAAGATAACACTGGCCACAACAATGTAGCTGGCTGGTGTTCTTTAAAGTTCTGTTTTATCTCTTGTACTCCTGGCAGCAGCCTTGCTTGTACTAAGATAACAATGGCCACAACAATGCTGCTGGCTGGTGCTCTTTAAAGATCTGTTTTAACTCTTGTACTCCTGGTAGCAGCGTTGCTTGTACTAAGATAATAATGGCCTACATCAATGCAGCTGGCTGGTGCTCTTTAAAGATCTGTTTTAACTCTTGTACTCCTGGCAGCAGCGTTGCTTGTACTAAGATAACATTGGCCACAACAATGCTGCTGGCTGGTGCTCTTTAAAGATCTGTTTTAACTCTTGTACTCCTGGCAGCAAAGTTGCTTGTACTAAGATAACAATGGCCAAACAATGCAGCTGGCTGGCGCTCTTTAAAGATCTGTTTTAACTCTTGTACTCCTGGCAGCAAAGTTGCTTGTACTAAGATAACAATGGCCACAACAATGCAGCTGGCTGGTGCTCTTTAAAGATCTGTTTTAACTCTTGTACTCCTAGCAGCAGCGTTGCTTGTACTAAGATAATAATGGCCACATCAATGCAGCTGGCTGGTGCTCTTTAAAGATCTGTTTTAACTTTTGTACTCCTGGCAGCAGCGTTGCTTGTACTAAGATAACATTGGCCACAACAATGCAGCTGGCTGGTGCTCTTTAAAGATCTGTTTTAACTCTTGTACTCCTAGCAGCAGCGTTGCTTGTACTAAGATAACATTGGCCACAACAATGCAGCTGGCTGGTGCTCTTTAAATATCTGTTTTAACTCTTGTACTCCTGGCAGTAGCGTTGCTTGTACTAAGATAACAATGTCCACAAAAATATCCAAACAGTTATTTAGAGCGAGGGAGGTATCAGTATTATGCAGCTTCTTTAAATTGTTAACATAAAGCTATTATTGAGAGAGAATTGATCACCATTAAAACTAGTGTATCACATATTTTGTAGATCACCAAGTGTAGACGAGCAATATTGAGAGATGAGCTTTGTCCAAGCTTATGTAATCTTACGTCTTGGGTGTGATTCGGTGTGTTTGGAAGCACCAAAAAACTTTGGTGGATTATATTAGCCTGGGTTTATATTCATGTATAGTACTTAGAGTAAAGGTAATGGTACTAAATTTATAGTGCACAATCAATAATAAAAATACAACCATATTTTATAAACTGTAGTTATTTAAAGTCGTACTCAGATTATATCGTATCTAGAAGTGAAGCTAGACTTTATGTTTGGTACAGGAGTATGCTACCTGAGGCCCACGACCCTAAATGGGCGAATGAGTGGTATTCAGGGGGTCCAACAACTTGTTGGAACAATAGTCTCCGCATTAACATGTCTTTAAAAATAAAATTTAACTTTTGCTTTTTTTAATATTTTAAACGCATTATCCTTCTACTATTTTAGATAGTAAGTATGTACTCTACATAATATATAACCATATGAAAAATGGATTTAAAATAATAATACGTGGGTAGCTTCTTTTCAATACATTGTTATTTAGGTTTTATTTATTTTATTTTATGAAATTAAACATATTATTCTGAGAAGGGGTTAACTCAATTTACCAGACACAAAAGTCAGGTTTCAAATCCTAGTCGGCTGAACTGAGAATTATTTACTAAATGATTTTACTCCAAGCAAATGCGGGAAAACTTACTATAATTCGGTGACCTGGCGGTCTAGGGGTAAGGTGTCAGACCTCTGTGCTGGCGGCCGGGGTTCAATCCTCGGTCCCGGCACAGATTTATCTGACTATCAAACCCTTCCTTCACCTCTGACAAGACGTGTATTAATCACAACTTGTGAATGTGGGGAATGCCAGGCCTCCACCGTGGTTCGGATTCCACGTTAAACTGTAGGTCCTCCATTTCATCTCACAATCACCGTACCATTACACATTAGCGTAAGTGCATACAACCCGAAAGGGTAGTAAGACGTGGTAATAATAATAATACTATAATTCAAACTTCCTTTTCCCTAATTCATTAGCGCCATTAGTAAATAGTTTAGAATATTACCTAAATAGTTAGTAAGACATGGTGCTAAAAAAATATTTTAAGCGTCTACTTGGAAAATCAAGTTAATCTTACTACATGTTTGTAATTAATTAAATTAACCAAATCAATATTAAATTAAATTATTATTATTGTAACTATTAAATCAAATTATTATTACTATGAATATTAAATTAAATTTGACGTTAATTGGCTCTGATTTTACTATTGTCATCTAAAAGAACAGAAATAACCGTGTTTCCCTTTATTTTTAATCATAGATGCATTTGTATTTATTGAAGCCAAGCAAATACAATTCTTTAATAACAATAAAGTATAGCGATCACAAGGAATTTCAAACTTTAAAAGAAGATAATTTCTGTCTGCTGTGTTTACTGGCTTTTAATTTGATATAGCCTCTCTTCGCCGTCTCATTGGCTGATACGTCTCAAGTACCATGGCTGTAAGCGATCAAATTCATGTATGGCGAGTATAAAGATAAAGTTATATCGACTTTATGAAATGTGTAATAAACCTTATTTCAACTGTGAGTGTTACTATAAAAATAAAGTCTTTAAACATTATTTGCATTATTTGCTATGACTTATCCATTAACATTTATGCTTTAGGCATGGATATAAGTTCAGCCATACCAGTACGTTTATTTAGTATAATTTTTGCTTGATTTATCAAAATAGAAGATTTTCTTTACTGTAACATTCGTATAATAATTAAAATTTCCATGTTAAATACTCCTCTTTGTGAGATAGTTAAGCTCTAAATGTTAAGAATATTGTATTGGCTAATGTCTCAAAATTAAATATTCTCTTAGGATTTTTCCAAGGTATTCTTTGTTTTAAACGTCAACTACTTATATCACTGAAACTAATAAAATAATTTTGTAATTTGTATTTTAAATTATATATTAGAGCATTACTGTTATTTTTAATAAAATATATTTTCAATTGACTTCTTTACTATAAATTATACTCTATCATTGATTACGAAATATATACATTCAACATGAGCTCTAATTTAAATTATTATAATAAATTAATACAATTAGCTTTCCTTTATTACTTAATAGTTTATTACTTTGTTGTCAATTATGTAGTGTTATTTATAATTTATAATATTATTTTATTTGTCTCTGTAATTAATAATTTTACTGGATGACCTCTAAGGGTGTAAAATGTGATATCTAAACTTACACGATAAAAACATATTTGAATGTTATTATTATTATTATTATTATTATTATTATTATTATTAAGAGCACCGCGTCTTACTACCCATTCGAGTTGTACGCACTTACGCTAATGTGCAATGGTAGGGTGATGGTGAGATTAAATGGAGGACCTGCTGCTTAACGTGAGATCCGAACCACGGTGGAGGCCTGGCATTCCCCGAATTCACAAGTTGTGATTAATACACGTCTTGTCAGAGGTAATTTGGATGTTAAAAAAAGTTGCTTAAGATGAAATTTGGTCCAAAAAGGAATTTGACCACTTGGGAGTGAAAAAGTATTCATATTGATGAGTTACATACCTTTTTTGAATAATCAAGTCTCGTAAATTATGGTGGGAAGGAAATTTTGCGCTAATGGGAGATTTTTAACCTTTTACTGACTGATAAAACCAATGGAAAGAGACCTAGACGCAGATGGTAGGATGTCATAATAATGGACCTAAAGGAGATAGGGTGTAGTGAGGTGGACTGGATGGTACTAGTTCAAGACAAGGATATGTGGCGTTCTTCAGTATGTATGTTAATTAACTTTCAATTTCCTAATGCCATAGAGTGAATAGGTAATTTTATTATTTAGTTTAAATGTTTATGTAAAACATATTTTTATCTCTTAAATACTTCGAAATAATACAATATTATTAAGTATTCTTGTGATAAAATAGTATTTGATACATTTCTTTAACTTGATATTTTAAAATAATTATTTGGCCTATGGTTTAAATGAATGCTCATTATATATAATAAGTGATCTATCACTTTTAAGGTCAAAAACTTGTTATAAATTTTGCTAACCATTTCTAATAACATATCTTGATCTATTCGTATTAATAAATTTTCAGATGTTACTTTATGTTCATTAGGTGTATAATCGATTTTTGAAACTAATCATCATATAAGTTATGTATTACGATTTTATCAGTAATTAAACATTATAATTACATTTTTAAATTAATTAATATGATATATTATATTGTATAGTTTTGTTTATTCATTATTATTATTATAAAAATATTACTAACATATCAAAGCCAGACTTTTTTTAGTTTTTATTTATTTAGTTGGATAGCTAATTTAAAATGATTTTAGCTAATTTAAATAATATATAAAAAAATAATGATCGTACAGATATTAAAATTTAGTTTATTTAGTCAAACATTTTTAAAATTTTATACATTTGTACAAAATTAATAAATAAATATGTACAACTAAAAATAAGTTAATTTTGAGCCATTACATTGAATATTGAAGGAGATATAATATCAATTATCATAACATTTAGTAAATAATGAATTTAAATGGAAAAAGTAATAGAGCTGTTAAATAAAGAAGCTTTCACTAATAATAAGATAGCTCAAAGATCAATAGGTGTTTGTTCCTCAATGTAGTATTTTGGAACGAGCAGAATTTTTTCTATGCTGGCACAGTGAAGGATAAAACTGTAAAGAAAAGATGGCAAGAAGAACTAAGAAGGAAGTCGTCACGAAAAAAAAGAAGAGAAAAAGAAAGAAAGAGATTTAGTTGATTGTGGGTAAAAATGGACCCGGGCTTCACTGGATCATGTGCTCCTTGCCGGGACAAAAACAAAAGAAGAAAGTAGAAAACATCCAATAAAAAAAAAGTTGTCCTCTAGAGAGAGTTCCAGATAAAGAACTCGGAGGAAGATTTAAGCATTTTCCCATCATATCACCATTGCCTGGTTCTCCATGATGCAGGGATGTAACATCTGTTTGGAGGCTAAAATAATATAACAGTCACAGTTTATACAGATTAGGTAGAAGGACAATTCCAAATAACCAAATAAATCTTAAAATTTAAAATTTCTAAGCGGTAGTTGGACATATAAGGGAAGAGAGCGTGGGGATTTTAAAACTTTCAAAATAATAAAAACGTCTTCATAATATAGAAGAAAACTGAAATTCTAAAGGAATGTAAAGGGACTACTTAAAATAAAAATGAAATAGTTGGAAATTTGAATTTAGGACACCTTGAATTATGGGAAAAGGAGGATTATTAAAAAAAACTTTGAGATATTGTAGAAAATTTAAATTTGCCAGTAAAATAGTAAGGTCACTCCAGATAACTAATAAAGAATCCAAATCTCTAGGAAGTAGTGAGAGAAATGACATAGAGGGAGGGGGGGACAACATTTCCAAAACTATAAGAAATAATTACTTCTATGTATGGGAGAAAGTTTAAAGTTGAAATTAGATAAGTGAGTTTATGGACTATTCAAAATAAACATTAAAGAAGATTATTATTTAAATTCGAATTTTGGAAGGTAAGGAAGGGGTGGTGCGATGAAGGTGTTGGTATCTAAATTTGAAAACACTTTAGAGTGGATTTAGAACTAAATTGGTCAGGAATGTAGAAAAAATAATCCAAATATCAAAATTAGTATTATATATTCTCTCTTTATAAGTGGAGATTGGCGCAATGGATATATTTCGATAATTCCTAAACTAAAATATATATTACTAATCATTTTTGTAAGAGATTTAAATTTGCCTGGCATGTGCTAGGACCACCCTAAATTGCAAAGAAGGTTTTAACAATTTTATATTTCAAAATTAAAGTCCAGAAAATGAAAAGATTTTCCTCTTAAAGATTCATAAATTACAAATCACTTTTCATTATAGTAGATAGCTAATATTTTTCATTGAATATTAAATGGAAAAACCAAATAAATAGAAGTGATTAAACATTAGAACTTTAAAATAGTGTTGCGGGAAATCGTTATGAATGGCTATATGATATATAAAACAATATTTTACCAACCTTCTATCAGTGCGATAATAAATGGAAGCTAGCAGGGATGGTAAGGAAAATACTTCTAATGAAAAATATTATTAACATTTGAAATTGAATATGGATGATGAGAAGAGACTTTAAAATTTATAGAAACCATCCTATTCCGGTTGGGAATAAAATAATCTTTAGTAAACAACTAAAAATATGTTATTCATACTGGAATCTTAAAATCAAAATTTGTGTTAAAATAAAGTTAAGAATTTAGAAAACTCGTTGAAAGACCTTTACAAATGTGTCAAGAAATTTAAAAACTTTCAAGCATTAAATATGACTACTTCAATTGATAAAAACTAAATAAAAATCTGAAAATTTTTAATTTTACAATTGGTTTAAATATTTGGGAGTCTCACAATTTATTAAACTACTATCATTTAAAAAAAAACTCAACAGAATGGCAATTTGACATATAAGTAAATATACCTTACCAGATAGCCGAATTATGTATGAATAGGTGAAATTTTAAATTGAAAACAGAAAAATCTAAGCGCTCGAAATTTATAAGAACTGTTTCGATGGGGTTGAAACTAAACCAATATTGCAGATTCATAAAAAAAACCATATTAGATAACCAAATGAATCAGAAAATTTCAAAATTGGGATGTTGGAACCAAAAGGATTGTCTGGAAAAGGAATAAGTGGATTGAAATCTCTCCTAAGTTATTAAAAAATATAACTTTCACTTTGTAAGAAAATTAAAATTTCACAAATTGGGAAAAAGAATTACACAAGATAATAAGAATGGTGGAAAGTTTGTAATTTAACAATAGGGGTCCGATAAATATACGAGAGGGTTTTGGGGGTGGTCTCTAAATTGCTACACTAATAGAAAACGGATATCGGTATTGTATATAATTTTAATTTTACAGAAGCAGTTGAAAAACCGTAAAATAACAAAAATAAAAGAGTGAATACTATCTTAAAAGAGGATCCATAGTGGTGCGATTAAATATTTAATAAAGAAGTATAAATTATTACCTGTATAGGAGTAATTAGAATAAACCTCTTCTTGTGACAAAGATTGGTGAACCTTGAAGCTTTTTGTGAACAAATCATGCTAATTTATTCAATATGTCTCTACGGTTGTCTATTATTTCATTAACGCTATTTATGCTCTTTTTACAAACTGTCTTTGTAACCATGCACTTACCTAGTTTCATCTATCAATCTCGTGATCGTGCTTAGACAACTATTGTGTTAGTTTTTACACTCAATTTGGGTGCTAGTCAAGATTTATTTTAAAATTTAATCTATTTTAATTTTTTTGTTGCAATAATTTTCTCTGAATAGCCTCAAAGATAGTTCAAGAAATGTTGTTTTCTGGATGTTGAACGTGAGAATATGATGTAGTTTTGATACGGCTTACATGTACCAAGAATGGGTCAAAAAGTAAGTATATCAATATTTATATACTTACTCTATGGCACTAGGGACAAGAGAGTTCAATGCCTCACTTACTAAAGTATACCACATTTACTGGGCTAGTTCTATCCAGTCTACCTAATTGCACCCTATCTGATTCATTGGGATAGATCTATACAGTCTACCTAATTGCACCCTATCTGATTCATTGGGCTAGCTCTATACAGTCTACCTAATTGCACCCTATCTGATTCATTGGGCTAGCTCTATACAGTCTACCTAATTGCACCCTATCTGATTCATGTCCATTCTGTGTCTAGCTTTCCCATTGGTTTTGTCAGTCAGTACTTTGAACAAGGTTCCAGAATTTACTATTAAAACATTATCTCCTGCCCACCATACTATACGAAACTTAACTATTCTAACAATGGATTTTGATGAGTACAGGATATGTAACTCAAAATTATGTAATCTCCTCCACTCCCGATTAAACCCATCTCTTTTGGGACCAAATATCTTCTTATTCATCTTGTTTTCTAACACCCTAAACTAGTTTTCGTGATGTAAGGTGAGATAGCATGTATCATACTCGTGTAGAACAATTGATAAAATTATTATTTTTGCATATTTTGAGTTTTAAATTCTTTGACAACAGGCGAGATGTCAACCACTTATTGACCAAGTAATATCATGCATTTACCAACTTGTTCTTTTTCTAATTTACAATCAAATTGCTACTTACAAATAAAAGGAAGAGGCAATTTTTACAAGATAAACTATATTTATAAACTATTTCATAATGCCTAGTCTGGAATAAAGGTTTTGGTCATCGAGCATTTTTGAAAATAACGAGATGAATGGATTTTGGTGTTTTGGATGAGTGTATTGAGAATGTTTCCTCGGTAAATTGGTTTCACATTCCCTCCACTCAAATGAGGGCTACTTTCCTTTAACTTGTATTATATTGTATATTTAACTCGAGAAACTCATCAAGTGATACTGGATAATATTTGCTACTAAAAACATATTCATGACACATACATTAAATCCTAATATTAATATACTTTATATTTAGTAATTTAATTAAATACACATATAAATTATCAAATTATTAATTTTACTGTTTTTTTATCACTAAATATGACTCTTAGGTTTTATTTATTTAACTCATTTGGTACATAATTAATGTTTTTATATAATTTTTGTTGATAAATGTTAGGAATATATTCTTTAAGCTATTTTTAGTTTTACTATAGAGAGAATATTGTTTTTAACATTTTCCCCTTCAAGTAATTAAAATTTGAATCTACTAGTTTGACATAGATACTCTCTCGATAAAACTACGGCAGATACATTTGTCCAGGGAAGTTATAGTTGAGATCTCTCATAAATAAATGAAGAGTCCAGGGGAAAAACAGGATAAGTCCAAGATCTTCGATTTTCTGATTTCAATGCGATCTAGTAGTTCAACCGCCATATTTTACGAATGTTACATCAAACTGGGGAAAAACATGAGGAGTCCAGAAATATTTGCAGTATTAAAATACCAGTACAGGGGAAAAAGCTGATAAGTCCATACACAACTGGGGAATAACCTGACACGTCCAGGAAATCTTACAACTTTTTTCCGTAGTTAATATACCGTCTCGCTTATAAAAACAATCAAGTAGCGGCTTTTTATCAAAGAATGTTTATTGAAACATGAGAGTAACGTACATTATTAAATCGCTACTAACCGCCACCCGTGGGTCACCTTATCGACAACCAATATTTTGTGATAGACGTGGCTCTTGTTATTCAGAGTGTTCAGCAGTCGCCGTATGGCAAGCAAATCTCTCGTCTGCACCGACCACTGATATTTGTATCATGACTTATTTTGCTATAGAACCATTATTTAATAATAACTATACTCACCCATGTCTCCTGGACGATAAGTCTTCCGCGAGGGTCTAATAATGACATCGCGGACTGCTCCAACCAGTTGCAGAGCAGAGTTGCTCTGAACACTGCAGTCATCACTACTGCAGTTCACCAGAGACTGCAGAATACAGGAACCTGTAGCACTCCCAGGGATTGCCAGAGGAATTATCCCGTGTCCTGAAGCAAAGAGAGAGATTGAAGTCACTCCCCAGACTAAGATTATACCAAATATTGTTGCTCCTGCAGGTCACCAGAGACTGCAGAATACAGGAACCTGTAGCACTCCCAGGGATTGCCAGAGGAATTATCCCGTGTCCTGAACAAAGAGACAAATTGAAGTCACTCCCCAGACTAAGATTATACCAAATATTGTTGCTCCTGCAGGTCACCAGAGACTGCAGAATACAGGAACCTGTAGCACTCACAGGGATTGCCAGGGGAATTATCCCATGTCCTGAAGCAAAGAGACAAATTGAAGTCACTCCTCAGACTAAGATTATACCAAAGATTGTTGCTCCTGCAGTTCACCAGAGACTGCAGAATACAGGAACCTGTAGCACTCACAGGGATTGCCAGAGGAATTATCCCGTGTCCTGAAGCAAAGAGACAAATTAAAGTCACACCCCAGACTAAGATTATACCAAATATTGTCGCTCCTGCAGTTCACCAGAGACTACAGAATACAGGAACCTGTAGCACTCACAGGGATTGGCAGAGGAATTATCCCGTGTCCTGAAGCAAAGAGACAAATTGAAATCACTCCCCAGACTAAGATTTTACCAAAGATTGTTGCTCCTGCAGGTCACCAGAGACTGCAGAATACAGGAACCTTGACTTATAGTTTTGAAACTTGTGACGAAAGCTAGCTAGCAAGAAAACTCACAAACCGAAACAGTTGTTGAAATGTTTCTAACAATTTGGTTTGACTTTATGTAATTAGCCACCGATTTTTCAATCCAACAACAGTGGAAATATGATGACGTGTCAATTGATTGAGCCAATATAATAAAACACAAACATTTTCAAGATATAAAAACTAAAGTAAGCACTATTATTTCACTGAGTGCACACAGTAAAAAAAATGTTTGTCAGTAATAGGGAAGGATATTCCAATTGTTTGCAGCTAAGTCTACTGTACCAAAATGTTGCGTGGATTACAGAAGTTTCAATTTAATGTCATGTTTACTAAAGAGTCACTTTAGTCCTATTTTATACGGAATGCCTATGGATTCAGAAGTCCCTAGTTTGGTCCCCAATTAAATTTTTAATTTTGTATTATTATTATTAGCACCGCGTCTTACTACCCGTTCGGGTTGTACGCACTTACGCTAATGTGTAATGGTAGGGTGATTGTTATCTTTGCCGGGACCGAGGATCGAACCCCGGCCGCCAGCATAGAAGTCTGACACCTTACCCCTAGACCACCAGGTCACCTTTAATTTTGTAGTTAAAAATCTTATGTCAATTCAAGTTTTGTATAAATAAAGTTTTATTACTTATTTAAAAAAAATAATTTTAAAACAAAAAATATAGTATCCTGTACAACAATTCTTCACTACCCCAATAATAATATTTAGATGGTTTAGTCAGTTTTTAAATGTGCACATTATTAATTATATAAAACCTGACAAGCTATTTTTTTTTAATAATCACCTACACACAAATTTCCTAAGTTAATGCAGTCTTACGATTTTCTATTTTATTTTAATTTCTTTTAAAATAAGAATATTGGGGTAATCTAAGTAGACTCAATCCATTACTATGTTTTTTAATATACAAAAATAGAATCAAACTTTATTAATTATTTATCTATTATTAGGTTTTCTGTCTTACTACAGGTTAATTACATTTGTCAGTGAACTTTTTTTTAAGACCGCCAATTCACCCTTTACCTGCCTCCTCGTTCAGCTCCCAGAGTATTCTTTTTTTCTATCAAGTCTTCTAGTAGGGAATCCTCTTTCTTCTTAAGCTCTCCTTTCCCTCAACTTGTCCTCTTATTATGACGTTCAGAAGAAAGTTCCTCCTAAGGATGACATTTTGCTTTGTACCGAAATATCACATCCAAAATAGTTATCTTCTCACCAAATCATCTCAAAACTCCTTATTTTTCACTGTCCATCCAAGTTCTCGAGTTTTCTCCAGAACCCCATTTCAAATCTCTCCAAGTATTTCTTTTCCATCTTCCTAAGATTCCAAATTTCTGTCCCATACACTGCGGTGCTCCTCAGCTTTAAACTCAAATTACTGGTCAGCAGCAACCTTTTATTGTTGAAAGCTTAATGTGAGCTCTTGGTTTCAAATTTAGAGTTCAAACGGCTCTTCATTTTTTGAAATCAACATCACTTTTAACTTCTTAGTGTTGATCTCCATGCTATATCTTTTCCATGACTCCACAAATCCGATATTTTCTTCAACTCTTGCTTATTTTTGTTCAGCAAGCCTAGATCATCTATGTATTTTATTAAATGTAAACATTATTACAATAAACACAAAAATAAAATTTATGTATTATATATTTACAGTACATTGATTTGTAATCATATAACTAATGTGAGGATTGAAACTGCTTGTACGACTTTAAAATATCGCAGAATTTTGGAGCAAATTTAATGATCATCAACCTTAAGTATGATTCCAAACCAAGACCATTTATTTTTCACATTTTTAATATCACAAAGAGTAGAAAAGGCATACTAGGACAAATAAATTTTGGAAATTGCATTAAGAGTTTCAGTTCTTTTTCGGAAAGTTTTTTCTTCAAAATTTACTGTACACGCAATCAAAAGTAATAGAGTTTAGAGTAATTAAAACATTTTCCCAAGACCTGTCCCATGATAACTCCACTATCTGGTCTTGTTCATTGTTAGCAAGGTCTGTCATTTCACCAATCTCTGCACTTGTAAAAGGACTTAGGATCCCATTTTTTCCAGCATTAAGGTCAAGAAATTAGGCTCGGAATGCTGCCGATAATTTCTCAAAATATTATATAATTATTTTCCTCGTGGAGCTCTTCATCAGAAGAATCAAAGAACTGTTGAAGTGTAGGACTTATTTTCCACTCAAATGGCTAATAATTGCACTTTTTTTTAAGTGGATCTTACAATTTATTTTCAACTTAGAAAACATTATTGGGTTTTCCTTTGTAGGCTCAAGTTAAGTCAATTGAGTACTGTAAAAAATCAACCAAGTAAGCCACTTTACATAGCCAAACAAAATCATATATTATTTCACATAACAAGAATTTTTCAGTTTGTTTGTCCAAAAGAAATATCAGCAACTCATCAAGCAGCTCAGACAAACGTTAGATAGCTTTAAATCTGGAGCCAACTCACTTTTATATGTAATAAAGTTTATTTGTATTCACTAGCAATTTCTTCACTGAAAAGTGAGAAAATAAGTGAACTAAGAGGACGTGCCTTGATGAAACGGACGATTTTAATAACATCATCTAATGTTAATTTTAGAATTTGAGGCAGTTTTTTAACGATTAAAGCTTCACTATGTATGAAACCATGAGTTCACTTGACATTCAGTGAAATAGCTTTTACTTGGGAAATGAGGCTTGTTTATTGACTTGACGTGGATGGGCTCCAATATAACTGAATTCAACAAAATTTTACCACTTAATATTATGTTTCACAATGAAGTTATTGAATGCGTTAAATACAGCTTCAGATGTTGTTTGAAGATCCTCTTTAAAAAACAAACTACTCTTCACAAACCATCCCTCCATGTTCCAAACAAATAAAAGCTAATATTTCTGCTTTATCTGCTACATATGTACTTTGATCAAGTTGTAGTGAAAAAAACATGTCTTTAATATCCCTATAGCTGTGTAACGTTGCTTGAAATCAACGTTACAAGCAAGAAGAAAATATGAGTAACATAACACTAATTCTACAACCACGAAGAGTGAACATAACTGGACTCACCAAAAGTGCCCCGTTTCTCGGTCTGTGTGTGTGAAGTCTTGTCAACAAACATCCCTGCCCGCGCACATTGTTTCCGCCCTGAGTGAAAAGACGTAACTGGAAAAATCAGAGGTGTGGCATTGTGAGCGTGTTATTTTCGCGTTGCTTCATGGGAAGCGATCATGTGGTGATCACGTGATGTTCCAGACGCCTCTCCAATGACCTATTTGTTCGTTACTACGCCAATCCCTCTGTTCCATGTGAATGTTCTCCTATGTTTTTTTTGTTTTCCCCTTATGTTCCCCTCCCCTCAGAGAATAACTGTTTATAAACTGATGTCGTGTGTCTCAATAGTCACTTCTTGAATCATCCGTGTCTTGGACACTTATCCTAGGATGGGAGTTTTCCCAAGGTACAAATTCAATTTCGGTCGTACTAGTCAAAATTACTCTTTGGAAATTTGTTAATGGTTTATTGGTAAATTTTAGGTTAGGTCTAAATTCTTTTTTGGCCAGTACATACAAAATTTGCTTTTTGGCTTTCATCTGTTGTTTTGGGTATTTTATTTTATATTATAAGAATGACAAATTACGTAGATCAAAGATGGCGTAATGTTGTTTGTTATTCGTTAACTATATTACTGAGATTTTTTACCCTTCCGGCTTGGTAACATAATTAGAAACTATGAGGGACCTTTTTTATTTGTAAGTTCTCTAACTTACATTTTTGAAGGCGAATGCCTGGGTAGTATGGGAAAAATTGATGGCCCATACGGCTAAATTTGTTTGTTGGATTTAGGGTTAAGACTAAAATAAATCATTTATTTTCTCTTTTTTGGTTGCCATAAAAAATTTATGCTTTTAAATTGTTATTATAAAGCATACTATCTTTTTGCAAAATGCGTATAGGTATTGTTGTTAGCGGGTTGCCGCAGAGACCTATTGAGGGGTCGTATGTTACTGTGTGTAATCATGAATGTAATTGTTAAGACAAAGGTTGCTATGGCAACAGTACCGCTGTATTGTGATGGGCATAACCCCATTCTTCATTTTTTTTTATATTTATATATTTTCTCTTTAAATATTTATTGTTACCTATATGCATATATTCATATATATATATTTATTGTTGATCTTTTCTAAAATAAATATTTATTTATTTGACTTGCTATCTTTAATTTACTATGACAGGTTTAAAGTATTTTCTTATTTTTCAAAAGACTTTCGCCCCTTTCCCTTTGAGTAATAACACATAGTAACGGTTGATGGTTGAGAAGGCTTCATGACGACAAATTATTGAATAGGTCAATGTGAAGGCCTATCAATGGATATGTGATCCTAACGCTCTTCTGCAATCAAATCTTTTGTTGTTTTCTTGCCCTTTTTAGTTTATTGTATATGTGCCCCTGCCCTTGTCCATTAGGAGAGAATGGGGGCGGTACAACTGTTCTTCAACTCTGCAGGCATTTAATCAATTCTTCTTTCTACTCTGTCATTTGAGAGTGTAATCATGATTATTTAATTAAAAGCTGACCTACCATAGCTCCACACATTGGTTTTGCAGCTAGTAATATTAGTTCCTCCACTATTTTATGAGGATTACCAGATTTAGTAGCCTTATATTTTCTGCTTCCAGCTGTTATTTTTTTAATGAAATTTTAGTAGATTTAATTTCTCTGATCTTAAATTGAAAAAAAAATTATCCTAGGACTTATCCACTTACCCTTGATACTATTTTGTTCAATATATCATCTTAGTTTAGCTGGTTTCATAGTTTCTTTACATATCACAGAGCACACTGATTCTTACGATAGTCATCAGCCTCTAAACACGTAAAGTCATATTTTATATTTAGACTTCACAACACCTGTGCGTTTTACGTTCCACAGGTGGACCACTAGACATACTAGCAGTGAATTCCAATGTTTCTCTCATAAATTCATCCTCATGGCAGTTAGGCTTTCGTTTAATCACAGAACCAGATTATATCCATCGATCCATCATAAAGTTCTAATAAAACACTTTATTACCAAACCAATAATTAAACAGTTAAACTTAGATTTGTACAACTACAGTTCAAAATANGGAGTGGAAAATCACTCCCCCTTCTCCCCCAAAAATTTAAGCCTTAATTTCTTGCAAGGTGTTAATATGAGAACGAATCTCCAATATGTTTAGAATATACCAAGGATTTACTCTGGTGTATACAATTTTAAAATATATACAAAATAGTTGAAGGTATATCTTGGATTCCCTGGACAGTTTCACGGACCCCCCCTGGATGAACCTTGTGGAACCTTAGTGGTTTGCGAACCACACTTTGAGAGCTACTGCTCTAAGCCGTGGGAAAGTCTCACTACTGACTTATCTAGGACAACTTCTTTAGTAATTAGTGCTGAATTAAGTAATCTTATTTCACTTTGACACAGACACAACATTTTGTTGAAAGATTGTATGATGCATCCAAAGTAAAAATTGTTTCATACAATGGCACATTAATTTCAATATAATTATCAGAAGTTTGCAGCCGAAGAGGAGCGTCCATCTTGCTCTATAATTCTTTACTCACTAAAAAACTTAATTTCTCATGGTCTTTAGCTATAGTATAGGAATGAGACTATATCCTGAAAAAATAATACAAAGAGAAGTAACTTCTAACACTGGGCACTTACCCAATACTATTTCTCTTTACAAGTCACTAATACTGTGATCTTATGTCCTTGTCATACTGTGAGCTTGTAAGCTATATGAACTTGTATTTATAGGATAGTAGGGAGGGGGGTTTTGACGTGAAAACACAAACATAACAGTTTTTACAATATTTATTTACACAAAACATAACTCACATTGTGAAAAGTATATATTAAATATTTATGAAAAAATATATCTCGCATCTTGAAAAGTACACTTTGAATATTTATTTATAAAAATAGCTCAAGCCATTAAAAGTATTCTTGGAATATGTATTTACGTCTATATAGATAAAGATTACTTGATTAGCATTATAATGTTTTGAAATGATTAGATATAATTTCTTTTGACCATTTATTAGAACGAATTAAACCTACCACAGTGTGTAGGGTCATAATAATAAATCAATTGTTCTATAGTAAATAATTTTGATAAAAGATACTTGGTACAAGTATATCTATAATTAAATTTCATTTTTTTCTCCTAAACTTTCTCCATGATCAAAGGGTGTTGAGAGTTTGCAGCCATTATGTTGGTTATATGTGCTTTCTCTTGTATCTGGAGAATCATGCACACTAAGTACTTCAGATAGTTATTGGCGCCAGTCTGCCACATTTGGGAAACAGCACATGTAAACAGGAAGGTCTGAATAAGTGCAATAGTTTCACATTTTCTTCCACACTGACTTAATATAATCGATCAAGTAGGTCTATACACATATATTCCTGAAAAGTTCTTTCATTTAAAAATATATATATTTCTCATGTCTGAAATGACTTTGGACAGACTGATTTAAATCAACACTAAACCAACAAGTGTTTTAGATTTTGTAACCATACTGTTTACTAAAAGGAAATAGTGTTAAATCTTTTTAGATCGTATGCCTCAGTAAAAAAGAAGTAAATTAAAAACAAGATATAATTTATTGTGTAAAATAATTTTACAAATCAACAAGTCTAGAAATCTGTAATATAAATTGTCATAATATAACAGAAGCTATCACGGCTTTTCATGATCTAAAACCAATATATGCCTAGGTAGACTTTCAATATATTATTCGTGTATAATTGAACACGATATAAACATTATTATAATATACAATGATAGGGAAACATTATAGCCTGGCAGCCAATGGGATTTTTCAGCCAACCCAAGCTTAGCCAATTATGTTATTTTATTGTTTATATTTCTTATTTAAGGTGTGTAGTTTCATGAAATGGCGGGTACCACAAGCATAATTAATAAAGCTAACGAGTAAGGGTGTTTTTAAGCTAAGCAAGTGGACTTTAGTCTTCCCTGAAGTGGTAGCAGCTGTTCCATCAGATATGTGCGAAAATTATGTACCAATTACTATGAACAATGGTGCAATTGTTCATGTTTTGTATTATTGTCAAATAAGTATATTTCTATTCCTATTTGATTTACAAACTCACCACTAGTAACCATTTCCAAAACGAAGTGTTGTGATTCACTACTAGCATCATTTATACAAAAAGTTTAATCGGTCTCATTGTATAAATATGTAAAATATTTTTACAGAATTTTTGGCAAGTAAAACATCACTAGAAGGATGTTCTTCCCTCAGTAATGCTTCATGAATGTCAAATAATTTACTGTCAGATCTCAGACCTGAATGTAATTGCCATTTACAGAGTAGTTATTGTGCATGGCCCAATAGTAACAATTGAACTAAATGGCTTTGCAGGTGCATTCCAATAAGCGTATGGGACATTTGTTTACTTAAGATGTGTGTAACTTTCTGATGAGTTTTCAGTTACTACCATCTGTTTATGATATAGGGTAAGGCCATTAAAAGTGCTGTTCATCCCTATTATAGAGGTGTGGGTCTTTTATTTCCAAATGATCCACAATTAATGTATCATCGGGTATTGGCAATACAGTGACTGAAATCTAAGAATCTTATCGTATTCTAGATTTGAATCATGTTGATTGCTGGAAAGGACAACCCAACTGATGTTATATCCAAGAGAGTTAATACAATGATTCTGAAGCAAATGGATATATTCTCTAAATACCCAAACCCATGGCCTCAATAAGTGACTAAACATTAAAAAATTGATGAAATACTAGAACAGAGACAGATTATCCTTGGTCTACCATTATTAATATCAAAAGCTCATTCAATTATTGAAATACTTTTTTTTTCACACTTGCAGCGTATAATCACACGCGGCTTGAGATAATTTCCCAATATAAAATGTTCGAGGGAAGTGAGAAAGAAATTATCTCTTTCAATTAAGGGGTCCTTTCCAGCACTATATATCAGTATCAGACTCAATCAACAACAGCAAGAATTAGCTCAGGAATTCCATGAGTTACATACCTAATTCAAGAAAAACAAAAAAAATCCTTAATCAATTAATAGACAAATCACAATCTAATGGGGTTGGCTGAGGATTGAACGCATACTGTCCAAAACATTCAATGATTTTATCAGGAAAACACCATCTATATATAAAAAAAAATTGTAGTTACTTATTATTCATGCAGGAACACTGTCGACGCTTTTGTAACTCATACATTGTCTTTTATTTTAAAATGATCCACAATTTATGTATCATTCGCTTCAATTTAAGGGCGCAAGCATAAGAGAAACTCATGGAACAATTTACTCTTCAGCGTACATAGCCAGCTCATCCATTTCTCAACAGGGGTTTGCATTATAGAGGATAATTCCTATTCTTGATGGATCGCTTAGAAGCAAGGTCAGGGTAATGGGGCTATGTATATTTGTTCATATTTGGCTCAAATATGCTATATATTTATAGCTTGTGAGGGACTTATTAACTGATGGTTTCCTTGCCGCATAATGCAGGAGGGTTGCAAGAAGGGGAATATGAGCGCCTTCATACAGTAATAATGACATAATTACTAAGGGGATAAAAAATCAATTGAGATAACTGTATCTTATATTTCAGTTATTGAAATATATTGATGTTATCAATTAGTATGTAAGCACAGCTGGAATAAGTTGGCATTTCATACCCCCCAGCTGGCCACATTTAGTGGATTATTGGAGGAATTGATTAAATCTACAACATATCTCCTAAACCGTCTGGTATGTCCCTCAAAGTTGAATTTCGAAGAGATGTGTACATTTTTACATCAAATTGAAGTATGTTTAAATTCACAGCCTATCCTCTCCATGCCCAATAATTCAAGTGATCCAGTGATTCTAACTCCTGTACATTTCCTAATTAGATAAATTCCCACAACCAATCCTGAGCCAGACCTAACTAGTCTAATGTCGCTAGTTAGAGCATACGGAAGGTGATCGAACCGATCTAACAACGGCTCTAGTGTGTGACCGAGTCACAACATGGAAGGAATATTATTACTTTGACTCACCATCTCTGGCTCCATTTGGCTTTTCCACACAAACACATCACTTCAGCGACCAGGGCTACTTTCAACTGAGACGAGGAACATTTTCAGTGAAGTTACGCCTCAAGGTTGCCCCACCCCAGAAAATAAAATAAGAGACGATTGACATGTGCAGGTCGGTGCGCGCCAGTGACAGTCCGGTGAAATCAACAGTCGGTCGGGTGGCGCGAGATTTGAAATCTCGCCCAGAATATGTGAGAGCATTCCAGAAAAGTGCACTCCCCTTCTCCCTTTCTCCCGCCTTGCTTCCCACGCTGCGAGATCACGTGACTCTGACTTGGTGTATATAATGGCAGGACTCTAAAGCTATTGACACACATTTCTCCGCATTCTCTAGGTGAGACACTTTGTGTCAATTAATATTTAGTTTACTTATATCAAAATTCTGTTTGGGTAAAGATGACTTCTAAATTACGTTTCGGACGATATCCTTTTATGATCAAACTTTATTTATTATATATTGGAACTGCGATTTTCGTAGAAGTCATGGCAGCACAATTTGGGACTTAGGGATATTACTATTTTAGGCTAACGTATCTCATCCGCTTCACGGATTGTTTTGGAACCATTAGTACCACCATGTTTGATGTGCGGGATATTAATTATATTGTACCTTTTGAGCACTTGGGTAAAATCATGTGGAAAGGTCACGTTACGGTCTGTATTGGGAGATTGGATTTCCGTTGATTTTATCTTGGTTGGGCAAACCTGGGGCCGCGTGCCCACGCTCTTAGTGTATTAGTATCGTTAATAGCTAGGTTATTCAATTTTATGGTGCATCTGTATAATAACTCTTGGTTCCATTTTTTGAGCCTTAGAATGGCAGTGATGGTAACCCTTTTTGGGAGCTCTCTCTTTTTCGTAAGTTATTGGGGAGTCGCCGATGGCGAATGGTCTATGTCTTGTGTTTATTGCTAGTATGCAGGTTATTGTTGCTACATTAAACTATTATCACTATTCATTACGGATTTCTATGAAGGTCAATTTAAATGTTTGTTAATGTTGTGGGTCCTCTTGGCGGCCATCTTATTACTTGGGGTCATCCCCCATTATTTGATTGCATATTGTTTACTATGGCCTTATTTTGCTTGCGCCTAACTCTGGGCTTGTCCCACTCCTTTCTCATCGAGTTTTGTTTTTATTATTGTTGAAAATAAATAAACTCTCTTGTTACCAACCTGACTTTTATTTGTGATATAAATAAAAGGGGGGGGCTACAAGTTGTGGTTGTTGACGGAGTTTCTCTCCCAGATTCATCAACGCTCTAAGTGGGTAACAGAGGCTCCCAATCTCCAACCTGGAACATTGGTGCTGATAAAGGATGATAATATGCCTCCTCTCATGTGGAAGTCAGCCATAGCGGAGAGTGTGCAATGTTTATCCAGGACCAGATGTACTGATATAAATATTCACTCTCAGAACTAGCATATTCGAGTTGACTTGACCAGTGAGGAAATTATGTGTGCTTCCAGTGTTAGGCAATTAATTTTACCAAACGTTAATTTTGTAATGTCGTAGTTCACTCTTTTAAAGAATACTGCATTAAGTTTTATTAATGTTTGATTAACTAGTCCAATTAATAAAGGCGGTATGTTCGTACCAGATTGTGTTCAAATTGTTACCACTTATGCCGCTTGGTGGAGTGAGCTCCTGAAACCTCAATCTTTGTTTCTGCTGCCACAATCTAGGTAGAGTGAGTGATGACAATATCGGTGTGTGTTTTGTTGGGAACAATTTTGTGAGACGTATTTTTTATTGTTGTTTTTGTTGTTGTTGTTATTATGATAAAATTAACAGAGAATGATGATGTGTTTCTGTATCGTCCTTGTTTGACTGAGCGTAGGTTTTTTGAATATACCTAAGGGAATTTTATTTTTTCATCATTGGTCTTCCAAAATAACAAAATCTAGTAACTCTTTGAAAGCTCACAATACCTAAAAATTCAATTTAAAAAGAATATACCCGTAGTAATCTCTTTGTAAATAGTTAATGAAATGTCGGGCTCTAATAGCTGTTTTATAAGGTAGTAACATGTTAGGTGGTTAATAATGAAAACCTCCAGGTGTAAAACATTATATCCTAAATTGAATGTGAAGTATAATATTTAGGTGAGCAATTCCGGTCGATATTTGCAAGTGCAAGTGACATGTAATCGCTGTTTATTTACTCTGTAAGCCCACTGGGGATTATTGATGAGGATGGTAGTTGAAGAGAGAGGAATAGAGATATAAGGAAAAACACTAATAGTCAACTGGTGCAAGGATGATATATAGTGGGCAGATAATAATAATATACATTACCGATGAGGTAATTTCATACTCTATAAGATTGAGTAAGTATTGTGTTATTAAACTAAAGTAACTAAACCAAATTATTTTCAAAAGAAGTACGTTCATGTCGGAGTAGCTCTCTAGCTCTAAGGGTATTTATAATTATATACTTTTGGTGGAGCCCTCAAAGGATTATTGCTGAATCCTGTCATTGCATCATATTGTAGGCATTTTTTATTTGCGTCTTGCTAGATAAAGAGGCTCTCCATGTTTTTTTATTACATTAATAGAATAGGGGTGTGTAAGGCCATAATTAAAGGAAAACTAATTGTGTTTTACTTGGGTGAAGTGAGATAAATATTTTTTTAATATGATTTATTAAAATTGAGCATATTTGTAACCCTAATCTCATCATTGGTGGACCAGGCCAGATGAGATTGAAACCTTAGACTCTGTGCCCATAAGTGCTGGTTTTCACAGGTTGTACATGTTTGATATTTACGTTTATTTGACGTATTTCCAACAGAGCTCGTATCTCTCAAACCAATGGGAGCTTGGTAGAGGAATTGTTGCCACCAGCATCCATCTCTAGAGTATTGGTAAAGTACAGCGCGGTAACTTACATACAGTTTCATTCAAAGCTCTAGCTCCAACCTTCATTATATTATCTGCTCAAATAGTTGAATCGAATATTGGGCTAAGATAAAGATATAAAGGTATACATATAGGTAACTAGAAGAGATAAACACTTTATTAAAATAAAAAATGAACAGGTTGTTATATAGTTATAAAAAAGATTAAACAATAAATATATAATTATGTGGCTTATGTATTACTTGAAATAACCGATTATCAGTGCTAATTTGATTTGATATGGTCGGGATTCAAATACTGGCCGGGTGTACTAAGGAGAAGTTTTATTGGCGGTTTTCATACTCTCCTTACACACAAATACGTATCTACTGTTCTAACCACTAGCCTACACGCTAAAAACATTTAGTCTATGTATATTATATAAGTCCAAAGGAGTAATAAGACGTGATGTATACGATAAAAGTGGAAATTTAATGTAGTATGCGAGTGAGAGTTAAATATATAAATACAAAGAGAGAACAATACATATAGGAAAAGAGTAGTATTGACACTTGATTGAAATAAATACAAACTAAATTAGCTTGTCGGAATGGTAAGAGGAAAATGCAAATTTAATGGACCAAGCATTTGTAAAGTGTTTAATCAAAGGCAGCTAAACACATATGGACAGACAAACAAAGTGTTTTATCGTGTTGGTTGAAGTGTTTTGGCAAACAATGTTAGCAGCACAACACGTTCTGCTATTCTCCCTCGTGATATATGTCGCCAGCCCCTGGAAATTCAGACGTACACAATGAAGCAAACACACTCTTTCCTTTTCAGGCAAACTAAAAACAATATCTATTTTTAGAAACTTTATTAAAACTTCATTAGAATAAACATTAGTAATGATAATGTATGTTGTGTAAATTATAGTAACTGTGGGTTTGGCTAGTACAAGTAGAGCTATTCTAAACTTTACCTGTAAATGTTTCTCATACCGCTGACCAAATACAAACTAAAATACATTGCAAGCCGAGCTTTGTAGAGGTTAGAATATGAATGAGTGATCTAATGGGAAACGAGTTGTTGAGAACTTTTCACAGGTACAGTCTAAGTGAACTATTGTTACCATTGGAAAAGCTCACGTTATTCCCCCTATAGGTGCATGCAAATAGATATATATAAACAGAGACATACAAATATAAATCCATAGATACGGGATGACAACATATATCTTTCAGAAATGTAGGTTAATAAAATGTACAACTTTGTAAAAATCTTAAATGGATCTATTCACTATAACAATATCATTGTATTTCTATAAAAATTACATTAACATGATTATTATTTACTAACTTATATAATATCTACAGTACATAATATATTATATCTAGACACTTTATTTTTTCAACTTATATTAAATAATCTTAATATGTAAATTATCTTTATTAGTTTTCAGTAATAATTTATGAATATTAAAAATAACTTTAATATTTATATTATATAAATATATCTATCTAATATATTATATATATAAATTATACAGTAGAACCATTTTAATTGGAAGTCCAAGTGATATATATATTTAAAAAAATGAAATATCTAAAATTCAAACTAACCAATGTGTCTATAAACTGTATGTACTACATAAATATATACCTAAAAGATAAAATTGTAAAAATTAAATCACCGTATAAAAAAGGCAGAGTTTATCAGTTTTTGCACATAAATTATATTAGGTACTTTGGAAAAAATTGTGATTTAGTTTCACTGTAGCCTTTTTCTCTGGACACATCTAAAAAAAATCTTCAATTTAACTAATCTAATTAAATACGTTGCCTTTTACATCTGGTTGAGATTCAGTGAATCCAAATCTCCATTTTTTTTAGAGGTAAGTCGACAAAGTGTTTGACTTTATTCCATATTCTTTTGCAATAGGTAACACACTTCTTTTTTTCACACCTTTTCCACTTCTATAATCACTTGAACCTTCTTGACTGGGGTTGAACTTGTGTAGCTTCCATGTTTAGAAATCGTAAAATTAACGCAATTTAGGTAATTTACACTTGTTATATGACAATGAGTGACTGTCACTGAGAGACAAAGGTGTCAGATTAGGACAAGCAACGTAAACCTTACCCCTTACATGCTGGGCGTCATGTGATGGCACTGCCACACAGAAGCGATTAAAGCAGAGCCAAAATATCCCCTATTCTAGCAAAACAACTTTCAGCTGGTGAAAAATTTCCCACTGTCTCCTCTACTATGAGTCAACTCTTAATTTTATTTAACATTCCTGGAAAAAATTCGAATTAACCAACTTAAAATTAGCCAGATCCTAATATAGCAGGATCATACTATAAAAATATCTATATCTATAAAGATCTTGCTTTATATATATATATCCCCTGGGTGCTCTTATAAAATATAAAGTGTTTTTAATAAGGTAATTACTATGTATTCAGTAAAATGATATGATGTAATATGACGCGTGACTATTCAAGACTATTCAAATTAAATGCATAAACTCAATATATTAGTAAAAATGTGTTTTGGTAAAGGATTTAAAATTAATTTCCATAACATTTTTAAACTTACCGGTAATTAAGAATTCACAATATTCCCAAAACAAATACTCACAAACAAAACGATTTGTTAGCCGTATGGTATTGGGCGGTAATACGCGGTGCTAAATATATATATATATATATATATATATATAATAATTATTATTATAATGGGTCATATATATATTAGCTTGGCATTCTCTTTTGATACTACACTCAAAGCATGTACATAGACATATTGTATGTGTGTAATAGTTTAGATTTAAGCATATATCTTAACTATTTATTTGAATGTATCCATGTTTATACACATGCACAATACACATATATAGAGGAATATAAACTATCACCCATCTTAGCTCTAAGGTTAAAAGTGATAACATTCTCAATAGAATCACAATACTTTGTAACATCTTTATGTCAGGATACAGCCTATATTGTTGACGGTATTTTGTTAAAGGGTGTCTTAGTTGGTTTCCTTCAAATCGATTTGACTTTAAAGTCAAATTAAAGAAAATAGTTGAGAATTTTTCTCATCTTGCTACCAATTTTAATTTATTTCAAATTAAAAAAATATATTAATTTTATTAAAAAATTAAATTAAATACATTAAGATATTTTGAATATTTTACTAAACAAGATTAATTTTATCATATACATAAATAATTATCTTTATGCTATACACAATAGTGAAAATTAACATCTAACAAAATTTATTCTATGTTCAAGTTAAAATTTATTAAAAATTTCTCTTTCTTCAAATGTTCTAAGAATTGCACATCAATTTAAAAGAAAAAAGTGTAAACAAACCCTTATCGTGTGAAGGAGAAAGCTCCTTGACACTTTGATTCGTTTTTACAGAAAAGGAAGTAGGCAAAGAAAAGTGTTTTTTTTTCTATCTCTGCCTTCTGCCTTTTGTTCTCGAGATAAAACTAAGGGCAATTATTTTCACGTTTCACAGCCTCTGTTCTAAACAGTGTGACGTCATCGCCTTGTTATCCTCTAATGGTGTCCTTTGGCTGAGCTCTTGCAGCCTTGAAGGTGATAACAAATAAGTTCAAACAGCCACAAATGAATTAATGGCCTTTAGAAATGTATCAATAGATCTTATTGAAATATCTCCCAAACTAATTTTACGGTCTAAGTATATTTTATTATTAGTTAGATAGTTATTTATATCTTCTAACCAATACATTAAAAGTGATGTTGACACAAACAACACGGTATCTTTAAAACTGAACAGTAAAAATATGATAATACTTTTAAATATTTTTATTATTACTAGGTTTTCTGTATTATGACAGGTTCATCCTTTCTTTTTGTCTGTGAAATTAGACCGCCAATGCGTCCTGTCCTCCACCTATCTGTTCAGCTCTTAGAATATAATAATTACTGAAGGTATTTTGTTAAGGAGTATGCTCAATCCGCTTATGGTTAATTAAACCATATATTTTACTAAGTGATAAAAAAAAATCTAGTTGATACCAATTTCTTAGCATAAAATAATATCCTAAAATAGGATAATTTCCAATTATAAAATAATCTACTAATTGCATCTTTTTTCTAGGAAGGACCTCTGGCGCAGTGAACAGAACAGCCATCCATTTAAAATCAAGAGTTCATACTCATACTCAAAGGAATGTATTCTTAAAGGTCATAAAAGTCATTGTTAGAAATTTTAAGAAATTTGTCTATATACAAGGGAAATAGTTAAATATGTGGATAAAATAAATATTGTCATTTATTTAATCCTAGCCACGCATTACATTGAAAATCAAGTTAGAAATTTTCACGAATAGTTTGAAGATTATCATGTGACCAAACATGTCTATTCCTTTGATTGAAGATACATGTTCCGGTAAATGTGGCTTCATATAACCACAATTATTATTTGATAAATTTTGGAGGATTATTCGTTCGGTGTAAAAACTATAGATGTCACGATATCTGTTTTTATCGATTCCAATTCTGAAGTACAGCCTCGATTCTTGATTCCAATTATTGAACATTTCCTTTTTCATTATTTTTCCAAGCATTTTTGTATAGAAATTGAACGTGCCTGATATTCTACTCCCCCCTCAATGCAAAACTTTGAATCGACCATTAGAACACTTGATCGTTTTAAACTTTAATTAATTAAATAAATTGCAGATTTTATAAGGGAAAGAAGAGCACATTTCACACGTTGCAAAATTTCAAGTCGTCTAATATAACTGATCTTTCGCATGCTAGCTCGCCAGAAATAGTGATGAAGTTTTTAAAATGATATATCAATACTTTATTGAATTAAAATAAATATAACTTTTCTTGCTTCATTTTTATTAAACACTTCGATTTTTGTTCAATTTTTATTAAACTTCTCTCCTTCAAAGAGATAAATATAAAAGTAAAAATTGAAAAGTTACACAGGATATAATTAAAGTAGAGCGGCCATTTTAATTTGATAGGAATATCGTAGCTTTCGATATACCCGTTGTGATATATCAATTATTGATATCTTACGGAATAAATGCTATTCTATTTTACGTAATATGTATCAATTATTTATTTAGAATCGATTCATATATTCTGACAGTTTGGCAGTTTAGCTGTTAATAATTTAAAAAAAGCGTATCAAAATTGGTAAGTTTTTACCTCTTGATAATGTCATAATGTCAAGTCGTATTATATTCTAGACAATTTTTTTTTCATGTAGAACACTTCAAAATTTGAAGGTCAAATTATATTTGGGATCGTACTATTTTCGGGGCATTACGGTATATTTAAAATTTGACGGTATTTAAGTTAAACGGCAACTAAATTAAAATGAGAGTTAATCTATTATTACCAATTTTTAATGTTGCAATTTTGTTTAGTTGCCTGTTTTATTGATAAATTAGAATCTAGTTGCGAGAATCGTAATATTAAGATCGATTTTCGATTATTTCGATACCAGTAAGAATAGAGGAATCGAGTTTGACAGCCCTAGTAAAAACTAACAACAAATGCTCTCCTACGAGGAAGATCTTACGGCAATAAATGTTGAATCTTGATGTCGTTCAGTGGTTGAGAGTTACTTTCATATGACTGAGTGAAATTCCCAACTCAGAACTAGATCTACGGGTAATTGTTGACGAATTTTTGTCAAAATGCTGCAACATGGTGACTGCTCTTTTATTTTGGCAATGGTTCAAAACTCTATCATTTCGGGGTGCCATTTTCAATGGCTTAGTTTATCTCATTAGTTGAAATGATAGAATGAATATCTTTTTTTGCTGTAATCTTCTATTCGGGAATAACGTGTTAGCTTCCCAGTGAGTTGCCGGAGAATTTTCCTTGCAAAACCAGTATACCAGAGGGGGTGAGTTCCAAAACTCGTCTCTTCCACGTGAAGTGATTTTGAGTAGAATGCGATTTTTTTTTCTGACTCTACTTTGATGATAAGAAGTCCACCTTTTACTTAAATATTGAGTGAATACAATTAGTATCATAAATCTACAAATACAAATGTATTTATCAATTGGTACAAAATATAATTAACTAAAATAATTATATAAGATGAGTTTGGCTACAAATCAATGTAAAAAATCAGTTATGGAAACAAACAAATAGGGTAAGGTCAGTTTTGGAGCAAAGAGCATTGAGTAGAATGCAATAGAGGCTTTAAAACAAAATGAATAACATGAAAGTATTGAACGGTATAAAATAACACTCATTGTATATTTAAACAATTTAAATACAATTAATGTAATAACACACAATATTTTAAAATTTTTACTAAATTACACTAAATTACTTGAGATATTTCAAATTCTGAGATCATCACCCATTTCAGGTAGTGATATTTCTGCTTCATAAAAATCTTCTACATCACTTTCTGTAGAATACAGAAGCATATAGTAGTAAATCCCATCCCGGTCATACTACTCCATAATGTTTGTTCATTGATTTCTTAACCTCTTCGATTTTTTCTTCTTTCACTGGAACTTCGGATTGTAGCTGCTCAGGATTGAGACTTGTAGACTTCTTACCTTTCTTCAAAAATTGTTTAAAATGTCCTGTATCCACTCGGTAGTTGATTTCTCCTTTCATGACAATGTTCTTGTTCTTGGTATTATTTAATGTGATTCTCTCTGTTGGAACAAACTTAAAATGTGACTGACCAGGGTATTTGATGATATCAGCTACAGAATATTTCCAATCAGGATAGGCGCGTCTGAGCCTACATTTTTTTATGGTTCCATGTTTACAGAAAATAACTTTATATTCTTGTGGCTGGATAGCGGTGTCTTTCTTCCTTATATATATTGTATTCGGCCGAAAACACGGTCAGAAGGAAGTTAGGAATGACCGACAACTGGGAATATAATGTTAACAGACTTCACATAATCGGCAGAATCAAAACAAACAATTTGACAAGTATGCCTATCATGGTTATATTCTTGTTTGGGCCTGGACAGCCATCTCCAAAAATTTGCATTTGCTCAATATCAGTCAGATTTGCATGACAAATATAATAATTAACAATATGTGTTATCTCATTTGATCTTTTCAAACGCTGCCCTTCGGAACAAGTAAAAATATGTAGTGTGTCCGTACTTTGTTTATTCTTGGAATGCCCTTCACAAAGAGTCATCTTATATTGATAGAGCTGCCTAGAATAGTAATCAGCTTGATCGGGAACTTGAGGTAAAACTAAATTCTCCCGACAGTCAAATGAGAATTTAAATACCCCCTCATTGCTTGTGGTTTTCAACATATCGTGAAATTAATTATCTTTTAATTTATACACCGTATATTTGGTCATTGCTTCAGCTTTCTGCTGATCGGTTGCGGCAGTAATTACTGATTTCAACCTAATACACTCGTGGAGTATTCATCCATGGCTGGAGACTTGAAACTTATATTGAAACCGTTCATAAAAATATCCCAAAAGTAGTGATACTTGACCTTATTATAGACATCAGCTCCATTATTGTAGGCTTACCACAATTTTCGTACACTGCCGTCATTAGGTAGGTATTGTCTAACTCTCGGTTCACGAGAGTAGACTCAACACATCTAATATGTGTATGTAATTTTGAACCAGAATTTTTTGGTCACTGTGATTTCTTGATCTCGTGTTTCCAACACGCTATTCTGAAGGAGATCTCTCTGTCTTTAAATGTTGTTTACAACCCTGAATCCCAAGTATTGACCAAAAAAGATTTACCACATATCTCCATGATACCACGCTTTTTAGACCTTACATAATACCAGATTGTTACTCCTTTTACATGACCTTCTTTTTCACTTGGACCTCTAATTTTTGGACTGTGCTGTACTGTGTACTGCAGTATAAAATTATCCTGTTACACTTTGTCTTTATTTAAGTAAATCGCTTCATGAAAATGATGGATATCTTGCATAGGCAGGTCACAGCACTGAAAAGTCTTCTTTTGGTGTGTGTGGTCAGGTCTACGATGTAGGGATTTTGGTTTACATCTGCAAAACACCCAAAGGTACTAAATGAACAAAGTCAAAAAACATTTATATTGAACAATAGCGAGTTTATTGCTCCTTAACTTTCTGCCTTCAGCTTCTTTTTACGCCAGGAAGTTTTGTCACGTTTCTTTCTTCTCCCTCTTCCTTCAGCTACAATAACTGTAGTTTCACCATCCATTACACATAACTTCTTACAATTATTATTAATAATAGTATGGATGTAAGCTATATAGTGAAAACAATAAACAACAAAAGCGAATAATATTGGCAATAGGGACAACTGATAATTTTGGTTCACTGGTTCTATTTCCCATTTAACAATGTTGCCAACATTTTAAAATGTTATTTACACAAGCTCAAATATATTTTGATCGACTACAGCATGCTATTTTATAATAAAGCACTATTTGGGGATGAAGACAGTCCTGGAAAACATTATCTAACATGTTATGCAGTACTCTTGGATTAGGAAAGTTTTGGATAGAAAATTAGTAAATTGATATTGAGGATAAGGTGTTAATAAATTATATGAGGATAAGGCAAGTTATGTAAATAACACATGTTTTCAACATGTAAAAATAAATTGAAGTAGTTAGTTAAGGAGAAAAATAATATCGGAATCGGATTTGGTAACACCAAAAAAAAGAGCACGATTCAAGTGCCAGTCTATTTTTTTTTTAAAATTTATGGACGAGATGAGTTATGGAGCTCACCCCATTAAATATAATATCAGTATATTCACTATTCGAATACGATGATGTAGGAGTTTTATCTAATCGACATGAGACAACTAACGATTACTAGGTTTTAATGGAATATACGCTTTTTACGGTGGCTTTAAATCTTCTAGACAAATATATTTGACTGTGAATAACTCATAAAGTAGTAAACAAATAGTCTTCGTTAATACATTAACTCAAGTAACTTTAATGATGAAAACGTTAATAATAATTTTTCTTAATATTTATAAATATATATAATGTTTTTAGTGAAATAATAACGTGGTTTTTCGAAATTTTCACACATCTCTTTGGTTGTTTCATACCAGAATTCCCATAGTGCCTAAACAATTCAAAATCTCTTAACAAATTAAGTAACATCTCAATAATAATACTTTAATGATGTACAATATTTGTATAAGTTATTTTTGGATAAACATAATATTTACAGTGTTATTTAACTTTTTATTCACACATACATGTCTTTATTAAGCTTTTTCCTGATTGTAATGGACAAATAAGTTAGTTATTCAATCCCTTAATTTACCTTATTACTTTTATGGACTACACATACTAAGTATCTATCTTATTAGGTGTGTCATATCAGGCAAGCTTGCTCTCTTATAAGGTAAACGAAGTGTAAAATTGTTTAAATAATTATGTTTTTGCACGCTAGTTGTTCTAAGTTGTTTTCATAAGCTTATACAGGGTGGGTTGGAAACAATTAAACGATCACTGCTGAGGAAATTGATGGACAACGTGCTGAGGTTTGTCTGACCTCCAGTGGGTTTCATCTGATTGACACTATCTTCAAAAATTGAAAAAGTGTAGTACGTATTTTGCTTTCCTTTAATTAGTTATTATTTACTTTTCAATTAAAGTGTTAATTTTCAAGTCACTAATTGTCTATTTTTTCGGGCCCCAACCTATATTTTACTTATATTTTGATAATATGCTACTTTAATAATAATAATAATAATGTGTTTTAGCATTCCGTTTTAATATACTATAGGGCTATACGACTTTAATATGGTTAATTAAAAAAATAACATTTTAATGTGTTAACTCATATAGCAAAGGTATGTATTTGAATACAAATACTTAATTACTTTTGAAGCTAGCTAATTACGAGTGTAGTAAAAATATTCTCACATATTTGACGCCCACTAAACAGCTGACGTATTTAAGCTGAACAATATTGCTGATTAAGTTAAGATTAAATAAACGAAACAACTTGTCTTGGTAAATATTTTCAAAAGACAGACGTGGAAGATTTTGAAGGGTATCTATTAAATTATAATTTTAAACAAAATGGATAACTGACTCTCGCAAAGCTAAGGTAATTAAAACTCCTTTAAGTGACTCTTTTGAAATCCCGCCCGCGGCTTCTAATTAGGAAGTGAACAGTACCAGCCACACAGAGTTTAAATGGGAAGAAGAGGCCTTTAGATTATATTTTCAACATAATTATGTATCTTAAAAAATACAATACAATATTTATACACATTATTATTAACAGTATAGGCCATCTTCCCTATTGTGTTAATACTAATATATTATAATAAACATATGAACTAGTGGGTTTGGTATAGAGAGAGTGAATTAAAGAGAATTTGCAGATGAGTATTTTGCACCATCTATTATTACTGATCCAAAATATTAATTATTATTTAACCACAGTAAGTGTCTAAGGTTGAGGGATATAGAATTTTAAGATATTTACCTGAATTTACATGTAGAAAGAGTGAGACGCAATTTATAAAAATAAATCCAACTGCACTTATTTGAGATTTGATGCCCTCGAAAACTAAATGCGATGAAATTCGTGTTAAAACCACGTGCCCACCTATGCAGCCTTAAGAAATTGTAAATTAAAACTTAATAAGATGTAGTAATAGAACGAATCCTATTTTGCATAAAAGAATATAAAAATTAAATAGGGTTGACTATCCTTATGAAAATAAATAGATTATCTAATCGGAGAGAGGAAATCTGAATCGAGAATCGAGAATGTAAACGCATTTTGATCGTGATACTATAATAGGTTGATGTTTAATATTTATTCCCTAAGATAGATAAAGGTTTTAATATTTTTCAGGATTCTATTCGAATAACATTTTTGTAGTCAAGATTTTTAAGACCAGGGAGAATGGGTAATATTATGTTATTTATTAAAATATTTGAGGGATCTTCTTGCTTTGTGAAGGTCTACGACATTTTATTTCTCTTTTACCGCGTTTTAGTGTTTTTATGAATCGTCAGGTGTTATCATTTTACTGTCGTAACTTCCTAGCTGCTGTTTCAAAAACTGTGGTAGAACAACAAGCATTTCATAATGTTTTTAAAGCAATGCGGTGATGATAATCAGAGCAGTAAAATATTATTTTATGTTAGGACGACGAGCTTCCGCAGAGGTTGTAACAGATTGTATTAATAAAGAAGGATTGAAGGTGGAAAATTTGAAGGATAAATGTGTGAGAGCACAACATGAAATATTGCTGGTCGAAAGAATTAACACCACAGGATTATTAGTGTAATGTCGAAATAAATGCTAATAATATACAAAGTGCTTGGAACAGAAAAAGAGAAGCTTCACGTGTGTGAAAGATGTGTGTGGACCAGTGGCTGTTTGAATCTTAAAATAAAATGCACAGTGGAGTGAAAAGATGGAATAATCTGCGAAAGAAAAAAAAGTATACAAACGAATGATTACTCTTAAGAATTAAACATAAACGTAAAATGTGTGAAACATATACAAATAAATTAAGAAAATTGAAAAGAATGTATTAAAGGCGAGTAAAGATCAAATGAAATTAAAAGAAGAAGAAATAATACAAAGTTATTTTGAAGGCAATAAGACTCTGTTCTAGAGGTGGGTAAAGAGATTGAAATAAGACGTGCAAGGAAAGACCTTTGGCAATCAGAATGAGCGTAGTGAGATGATCTGTGTTGAAAAAAGTATAAGAGAGATATGGAGGTAGTATTTAGAGCAATAGTATGTCATAAAGGTATATAAAGCAGCAGAACATAGAGAAATAGTTATAATGAATTAAATAATTAAAGAGGCCAAGATGTTAGAAAATATGAAATTGTTAAATAATGGCAAAGCTGTATGCGTAGATGGTATTCCAAGATAAATGATTAAGTGTGGGTGCATTGTCCTAGTTAACAGATTGTGTCAGTTGTTCAATGTGTGTGATGACATATCGAATGTTTATGATGACTGTAAGAATTCTGTAATTGTTTCTTTGTACAAATGAAAAGGCAGTAAAAGGGAATTTAAAAACAATAAATCAATTAGTTTAATTATTATTCCAGGCATAGATGCAATTATGATAGTTTATAAGAAATAAAGCTTGAGTTAGGGTGGATATAGCTTTGAAGGAATGGTTTGACATTTAACAGGGTATTAGACAAGGTTGTGCTATGTATCCATTGTTGTTTAATATATTCTTGGATAAGTGCATAAGGGATGTTTGTGAGAACGTGGTTGGTGTATAAATGAACAATGCGAGTATTAAAGTCATGCTATATGCAGATTATGTCGTAAAAATGGTTGAAAATTAAGGTGAATTGCAAAATACATTACATTATTTTAATGTGTTGAGAGACAAAATGGATCTTCGTATGTGTCCTCTAAACTAAGATGATATTTTGTAGCATGTCACTCAAATAAAATGACTTCTACAAACCGTAATCTGCACAAAATACTAAACTGAAATAAAGGAATGCAAAGAAGTGAATTAAAACTGTTATATTCCGCAATAATATAATTTGGGTTCTACTTACTTTAAGTGAATGTTCCCATATATAAACACCATGCTTTGACAAACTATTCTGGAAGTATGGCGGAAGCGAAGGCGTGGCAGTTTTAACAGACGTCTGAACCCTTGAACACTCTATGTTGACGAAGGACCTGACTGTCGTTTGTTCAATGCCTCAAGCTAAGAGCACTGCTGCCCTAGTGGAATTTCTGGGCAACTCTTCCTCCACCATTACTACCTACACCCCTTCCTTACTTTTCCCTCATTACATGCCCATATTTGGCCCTGTTTAGTCAGAAAAAAAGAGTATATAACGGGTGACCCCTAAGTTCATTCTACTGTAGTTCATCATATTATATCCTCGAAGGAGGAAACTCTTCTCCAGCACCCGAAGAAGAAACCGGTGGTTTGGAACGTGGGTATCACTGCCTCGACGCCGAGGGAATCTCCTCTGATATTCCAATTATTCAACAAATATCCAAGTCCTTCAGACTTGTTGTAGTAGTCAAGGAGACTAATTTTGTTTCTGTCAGTTAAAGCAGAAAATTTGTTTTCTAAGTCCTTCAGACTTGTTATTTTAGGCAGAATGACTACATTTTTTTTAGAGTCACTCTAATTTAATTTCTTTAGTCAGATAGTCTGACTATATATTTTCCCTAAGTCCATATAACATAGCTTCAATACAGGAGCTTGGAGCTCTATATGTAGTAAGGACCTTGCTCTAAGGTGCCTCTTCTCCATAAGTTCATTATTCCGTTTTAAGTCCTTATGACTTCACAATAACCCATGACGCCGTGGACGTTATGCTCACCGTTTAGAATTTTTGTATGGCTCCATGCAGGTTGTCTAATGCCTTTATTTGAGGACCTGGCTGGTTCAGTATCTGACAGCATTCTTGTAACCACCCCATTTTCTCTGTTAGTATTTTGGGTGTACAAAGTGCGGAACACGGTTAAGTTTGTAAGGTGGACCGCACAGATAGTATTTTCAATCTTCCCTTGTTGACACTTTATTTGTCCCAGTATTTAAAGTTAGTGCGTACTAGATTTGATGTATACCCCAGGGAGTGGGTAGTGGTATAAATGTACTATTGAGTGCTCTGACAGTACCCACTGAGAAAGGACCGGCCATTGTACAATTATGCGTGGACACCTGATTGTTAGTCATCTGTTTATGTAATTGACAGACCGTCCTCTTACCATTTATTATTTAGTGTGTCTTTGGGACCTTTCTTTATTTGGGCATGTTGAGAGAATAAGCGGGGTTTGAGTGACAAATAAACATATGAAGGTAGAATATTTAGATCAAAAGGAAGGGGTAGGCCATGTAAGACGTGTTAAATGTTCTGTCCGAATATGTGGAAAAAAAGAAACTTTAAGAATTTTAATAATAAAAGAGTATGTATGACTTTGTTTATAGATGTTTTTGAAGGGAAGAAAGTATGAAAGGATAGGGAAGTGTGGGAAAAATTAATGCGAATTGATAAGATTTGGAGTTTATTTTAGCTATATGCACAGTTTCTTGCATATTCTGTAAGAGAAGAGAATTTTTATTTATGTATTCATTTTATAATAATAATAATAATAATAATAATAATAATTGAATCAGTAAACGCATGTTATAGGGAGTCAGTCTTACAATAGATTATTGTGCTAATGACTGGGATATCTGGTTTCGAATCTTGGTCATGTTTACTGATGTTGGTTTTACTAAATGATTTTACACTTTACATACACGCAAATGAAAGTACACTTACTCTAAACCCAACTTTACTCCTTTATGAATCACTATCCTAATTATTTAATATTAATGTAACCTGAACAGATACTAAGGTGAAGTTCTAAAAATGTATAATAATAATAATAAATATTATATCTATGTTCAATTACATAGCTATGATACTGTAACAATATATGGTGCAGAGATAGATACATAACATATATTAATAAGCACATTGTTACATAAATGGACCATAAAAAACCAAACAACTAAATCAGTCAACGAAAACTATATTAATGTATGCTGTTCATAAGAAACTAATCATAGACTTAACTGATTTCTTAAGGACATATTTTTAAGTATAACCTTGAACATGGATTTTAAGTACAACTTAAAGAAGATTAAGTTACGTAATCCTTTATCAAATATATTAATTTAGCTAACATATTATTTTTATTATTATTACATAAGTTTTTTGTCTGGTAATATATTTATGAAGTCTTGATATTTTTTTATAAATTCTATAGTTCTACCTTAGATATGTTAGCTTAGTGTTATTATAGTTATGTAATATTGAACGTATCGCATTAAATTTAATATTTGTTATCACATCCCCTCAAACTAGCTGACTCCCCGTAATATTAATTATATTACATCTATAACAGTTTAAAATTACCCACATTGCCCTGTTCAACAGTTTTTGAATTCTTGTTGTAGTTCAACACATACATTAATGAAACACAATAATTAAAATTAGGCAAAACAATAGAATTGTATGTATCTATTCTGTCCAACTGACCACTACACACAAAATCTTGCCATAAAACCATCCATATTTGCAATGTTTCCCCTAGGAATTTATTAGACAATGTAAATTCAGCTTTCTATCAATAATTATCCTAAGTAATATAATCCTGTCACACATTCAATCAGTTCACCAAATATACCCAACTGCATATTTTTAGATACAAATGTCAAGTAGATTCTTAATGTTGCAAGCACCAAGAGATTTGTTTTTGAGGTATTGTGTTTTAACTTGTGAGAAATCATACATTAATTTAAAGCTCTTATTCATTACTACTATAACAAGGTTTTATTATAATAAGATAAATAAATGAATGCTAAACTTTTCCAAAATTCTGGGGGATAGCTTGAACAAAGTTTAGAAACAGATGAACTTGAGCTCATACTTTTTATACAATTGATCGTAAGTATTCGGTGCTCATAAAGGAGGAAAATATTATCTACTTTATTTTCCTCTCTTCCTTCCGAAGGTAGCTCGTGGCGGCTTCTTCTTAGTAGAAAAATAACAGTTTTAATAACTTACATAAAGCCTAGTAAGACAAATCTACATTACTTTAAAATTTTTGTTGTGACTATCAAAACAACAGCTTTATTTGATTTAGGGACGATGTATTTAAGTTTGTAACACCTTACTTTATTATTAAAAATACAAATTTTTGTGTAAAGCTTAGTTTAATATTTTTAATCTTTAAGCGTAAAATATAATATTTTCAAATGGTCATAAACCTTTTGATAGCTTTCGTCTGTATCTTGGTGAAAATAATATTAAAAAAATATCAAACCACTTCTTAATAATTCGGGATTTCTAAACGTCTTTGACGCATCTCATTGTTTATTATACAGCCCTGTCAACAAAAATTACAAACAAAAGTGAAGCCGAAATATTTCCCTGTGGCACACCAACCTCATTTGCAATCTTTGATTAAATACAATCAACAAATACTCTGACTTGAAATTCACCTTACATAATTATAGTCCTTCAACCAAACTTCCTACATTCCCTTGAATCTACATATTCCAAGTGTTTTGACAAAAAGGTGCCTGTTAAAGAATAACTCCATCCATAAAAATGTTATATTGAAATCTCAGCACTTGTATCATATAAAATCGCTTTTTTTAAATTTAAGTGAGAAGAAAGTATTTTTAATTGTGTTAATATTTATAGTATGGAGAACTAATAATTCCTCCTTATTTGCTTCGCCATTATTGATATAATTTAACTTACGATTTAGAATATGTATTTACTCAGCGATTTCTTTTATACTGGCAGTATATTATTTATTCAAAGTATTTGCTATATAAGATTGTTATTTATTGTTTTATTTACCATAGAAAAATTTAACTTAAAATTAAATTTTTTAAATAACTATTTATTTTAAACGTTTGCCATATTTTGTTATAATAAGACTTGCACTCATCAATCATATTTTATAAGAATTTGCATTTTCTTCTGTAAAAATGGAGGTGAGATAGCTATATTCCTTTTAATTTTATATTCTTCCCATTCCCTTAAATCGGCGGTGTACAATAATGTATAATGCATTTTAATTGATAGTACGTTTGTAACTTCTTGTTTATTAATTTTATCATCTCACAAAAAATTATTCCATCTAAAACCGTAAAATTTCACAAACTTCCCACTAATATGCAGTAAAATCAATCATCTTTAATACAAGTAAGATTTGAAGATTGTAAAAAATCACCGAAACATGTCGTCGTCATAGAAGAAAAACTAAAACGTTTATTAAATAAGTAGAAGGGAATAAAATTAATAAACAAGAAGATATATCCTTACTAGCAATTATTATCACAACTTACTAAATAAACATGAACATTATTAGACATGTATTTTATGTTTAAGTTATTCAAATCATTATCCATATTTTTTATCATACCGTTTGTATTTATTGTTTATCTTTCCAGGACATGTCACATTAAGACTATCTACAATGGATTAATATAAACTATAAAAAAAATATTTAATTATCATCATATGTATTTACAGAGTAAGTGATTATATTTAAACTATTTTATACATGTATTGACAGTAAATTCTCTTTCATATAATGATAGTCACATTCCATTGCATGGGTGTAATCATTTTTGTTTAAATCTTGTAGCTTATAACAACGATTATAATTAAATCTCTTTCTACTACTAAATTAATGTTCTGAAATATATTATATTCATTAATCAGACTGTACCATAATATAGAATTCAGACATATGTAGGTATATAAATATAGCTATTTAAAGTGAGCTTGTGGGGAATGCGTATGAAGGTCTAGTTTTTTTCATAGTTTTCCCAAAATAATAATAATAATAATAGTAATAATAATAGTAATGTTTAAATTATACTTTGATTAATGGGTACTTTCTTACTACCTCTAGAAAATGAAAATATCTTCTCTAATAAAATCTTATTTTAAGTTTTGATGGTTATCGACGTTTCATGTATGACTTTGAGCCATAATGGAGTAGTTTTTGCAGTACTGTCTGTATATTCATAGGCGTAGAGCCAATGCGGCTAGTGTTTTATAAGGTATAATAGATACGTAAAATTTAGGATAGATTACATAAGAATAAAAATTAAAAAAATAAAATTTTCTAGATATTGTAGATACAAATTATAATTATAAGTAATATTTAAAAATAAGTTTAACACTAAAAACAAAATGACATATCTCATTTTTCTGGTAAAGTAACTTAGACAACACCATAAATAAGAGGATATCTCCAAATTTGAAATATTTCTTATCCTACATACGCAACTCTTTGAGATATCCGATTTAAGAAACTTTTTTAAGACTGTTAAAAAACTTTTACCGAAAAAAAATGTTAAAACAAAAAGTTTCTGCGTTATTATAAAAATCTCTTTTAAAATAAAGGTCCAAGAAATGGGAAGCTGGAAACTTACAGAAAAAATCAGAAATATCTTTAAATTTGAAATTCCATAATTGGAGGTGGTAAATATGGCGGGTTCTGCAAATATTCAAAATCAACTTATATAACTGTAGTGCCTAATCAATGGGTGAAGTTAAAATAAACTTAATATGCTGACAATATAATATATTGAAATTTTGGTGAGCCACGTTGATTATTTTAACTTTATCCTTTATTAAATATGTTTCTATTACAGACTATTTACATTAATTTTATTATTAAGGGGAGATGTGATATTTTTTTACCCATTATATTAATGCAATATTTTTTTCGTTTTACATCTATTATTATTGATCTTAGGCAGAGATTGCTTTGTCTATGAAATTCGTCCACTCGTGCACACAGTTTTTTTTCTAGATAAATGATCTGGATACTAGATTTTACTTAAACTATTTAATTTAATTTACTAATCTTAGAGAAATGCCAATTTGAAAAAGTATTTTTATTTTTATGTGTGCATATACTGTATTTTGCACGACATCATAGAAGGAATGTTTGAGGAAAAGAGTTAAGAGATAAGGAGGATTTGAATATTAGATGACTTTAAGGAAATAAGAAAATCCTGGGAGCTGAATGAGGAGGCCGAGGACAGGGCGCACTGTCGGTGTAAGTTCATTTACTAAATTAATGGACCTGTCGTGAGACAGAACACCTAATAATAATAATAATGATGATTTCATCTACATATCATATGTATAAATTGTCTACATTTTTTTAAATACCAATGTTTTTTAAATTACTTTTTTATGGATGTTGCTTTAAGTTAAGAATTCTTAAAGAAATATTTGCTATCCGATAATAATCACTGATAAATTCTCCAAAACACGTGAATAAATGCAGAAAATTTTAATAACATTAGCAATAATCCTTTATAAACCATGATGGTGTGAGTTTTAAGATTCAAAAAAGTAAATGAATGCTATAATGTTGTTATTGGTAACATGAGACCTAGAACTATTACCTTCCAACATTTTTTTAATCAAATATACGTTAGTGATATAATCTACTTTTGTGTTTTATTGAGCCATATAATCAATTTAATTTACAATGTTTCTTAATTTATTATATTAATGTTAATGATAGAAATAATCTTATATATTATTTAATATTTGAAACCACACACGAATAAGCCTTTTGTCTGTGCAGAAGCTCAAAAATATTCAAATACCAACATAATAATATTTTATTTTTATTAAATTAATATATATATTAATTTTTATTAAATTACTTTTATAAACAATACTTGTACTGTATATATATAAGAGTGCATTTAATTACAAATCGTAGGTTAAGCCAAACAAACAAGGCTGTAATAAGAACACGAACCACCAAAATAATATTTGAGTGGTGTTATTTTAAGGAAGATGCATATATGTGACGTCGCAGCAATTATTTCTATATATATAAAATCAGTTTAATCAGATTAAGAACTAATTCGATTAAAGTACACATCTCTTATTTTATTTATCTTCATTTATTAAATTAATGCTAACAGTTGTGGTATCCTTTTATTATTAGTATACTTTAGAATACAAACTTCTTATATAATAATATTTTATGACTTATGCTATCCTAATAATAGCAATTACAAGCCAAGCAAAATGTGTTACCAACCTACCAATAAGACTTAATAAAAATGAGCGAGAAACAGAAAACGCTCATTTAAAGAAAAATACAACCTGACCCAGTTGTGGTGTTTTAAAAAGAGTCACAACAAGATTTTTTTTTCTAGTTGCTTTTAAAACACCACGAAGCCTTTTTGCATCCAAACAAATTATATAATTATAATATATAGCTAAGTTCGTGTCGTTTCTGTTAAAATAACACATCGCCTCAACGTGATATAAGAAAAATTACTTACCTAGATTAACCTAGCATAACCTAACCTTACCTAATTCAACCTTATCTAATCTAGCCTAACCTAACTACACTTAACTTAATCTTGCCTAACCTAATAGCTGAGTGTCATTCTTATTAAACTTGAAAAGATAAATGAGCTTTGCCGTGGGCCTCAACTAAGCTTGTGCTATATGTATTTTTGATTAATATATTAATAAATTTAAAAAGAGTCAATTTACCGTTATATTTTCTGAAAATTGGCTAAAACTTGTCTGACATCATGCCGTGGTGATAAAAAGAAAGAATCACGACGCGTTGTGGTGTTTTCAAAATACCAGAATTCACTGTGGCCATCTTATTTAACCGCCACAAAACAAATTTATCTTTATATCATTTTTCAAAATGCCCGAATGCTTTGTGGCTCTTTAAAATCAACCAGGACAAGAAGTTTCTCGTTGGCACTTTTTGTCTAACACCATGACGCTGCCTGGAATATTTTATTTGAGCTCACCGGGCGTTTTCAGATTTTAAGCTCGGCATAGACAATAATTTTAATATTTTAATAAATTCGAAATTCTTGGAAGTAATTCCTTAAAACTGAAATAAATATATTTTTAATGGTTTGAAAGAATACTAAATTACATATTTAATCTATAGCAAGTCTTCCTATAAAATATAGGTCATATTATTTACTATTTGCTTTTTGTTTTATAATAAGTTACAAGTGATGTTTTCTTAATTTAATTTTTGCTAAATGCGTCTAGTTGTGTTTTCTTGTTCAGTACCAAAACACTATTATATCAGAAAAGGAAGCCTACCCCACACTTCCAAACAACCTAAAACACACAAAAATATATATTTTCAGTCAGTGAAGTTTAAGTACTAGGATTTCAACGATAGCTGGTAGGGCATTCTAATATGTTTCAGTAAAAAACAATACATTAATAACGTTATAAATAAATTGAGATTTTATTAGTCCTAGTTAGCCTATTTAAAAAAATCGTGTTTACTTAACTATAATAAACTGAAACACATTTAAATTTTATCAGCATTTAAATTTTCTAAAATAAGAGGAAGGTCTTAGTGAAAGATCGGTGCTCGCAATTTGGCCATAGAGTCAAAATTCATAGCTAATTCTAGTGTCTGAATATGTGAATTAAGAATACATTTAAATAAAATAAAGTGTTCATATAGCTTTGCTACTTAGTTTTAGTAAAATTACTTTTGTAATAATGTTATGAATCTTTTAATGACTCATATTGATAAACGTTGCTAGGATATGATCTTTATTAAACGTAAACACAATATCAAATATGAGTTAAGGGGATTTAAACTGACTCCTAACTCCATCTTGCACAGAGGTTGTGCCCATATTTCTCAGGAGAAATATCATGAATTGATTCGGTTGTGACGCTGGCACCTGTCAAGGAAGTATAGACACAGATCTACATAGAGAGTTGGAAGAAGGGAGATACGAGAATAAGCAGAGGAAATTATACTGGGAGCAAAGAGAAGGAGAAAATCAAAGCGGAGCTCAGATCTCAATAGTTGAAAGATAAACTGTGTAACACTTTTTGCCTGAACAAGGGATATATCACTCTAAAACATTAAATATTATTGATAATATTGTTTGAATGTCAATAAACTACAAGGGATCTTTATTTCTTTAATCATTTAAAAACTAACGCACAACATAATTAAATAATAAGGAGCTTTAGGTAGGTTTGGTAATGTTAAAAGTAATTTTATTTTTTGAATCAAAATAAACGATTCATAAAAAAAATTGATATTTTTTATATCTAGTTATTAGTAGCTATATCTCATATTAACAATTAAATGGCATTCGATACTATGCCGTATTGTATCAACCCCTAAAGAAACACACAATAATTTCCATTTGTTTCTGAAAAAGATAAATATATAGACTTACTATTTTTTGGGTTATTTTTAATCTATCCACTTAAAACCTTCTAAAACTATTAATTAAGCTAAAATTAATTTATATATATAAAAGAAGGAGCATTTACATTTCAGGAAACAATTATACAATTGTTTATTTAACTACGTTACCTGATGTCAAATTACATGATTTAATCACACTTATTTATTTTACAGGCCACGTACATGTTTTATTTAAAGTCTCATTTTAGAAAGCTATTTTAGTTTATTTTAGGGTATTAACACTTTTACAACGTGTTTATTATATAATTTATTGGTATATCAATAAATATTTCTAAGAAATATATAGTCATTGGATTATTTTATTTTCCCATGGTTGTGTGTGCTATAATTATATTTTTGGCAAATATATGCTTTTGAACACTTCTGTTTTATCTTAAAAAAAAAAAGCTGTTTCTTTTTCGTTGCAATCCTTTGATATTTTTATTAATATTAAAACCTGTTTCAGTGTTTGCATGGTCAATGATGTCACTCTCACAATGGACTAAACTGCTGATGACAAGTAGATCGGGGTTCAAATCTCAGTCATGCGTAATGAAGGTTGTTTGTCCTAAATGGTTTTCCATTCTTCCTCCAAACAAACGCGGATACCCTTCCTCTAAACTAGGGCTCCATAATCCCTAACACATTTGCGCAAATAGTACATATGCATTTAACCTTAAAAGGTAGTATGATGCGGTGCTATAAAACAGTATTTTAAACAGTTTTATCGGCAATAATAGGATACATATTGTTTATTTATCTCTGATGTAAGTATGTTTTGCAATACGTCAAATAACTTATGAACTTATTAATAATTAAATACCTTTTTAATACCTTGTTTAAGTAATATATGTACGGTACATTTTGGAATGTCATGAAATTAATTTTGAAGCACGCGCGATGTATTCTCATGATTGGCTCAATATACACTTTTATCGCCAATGGCACGGGTTTGTTAGGTTAATATTATGATTATTATTAGACGCTGGACTATATTTATTGTGTTTAGGAAACAGGTAGTTTACTGTTTAAGAGCTGTTGGTGGAGTTGTCGTTAAGACTACAAGCAACGTGAAGTGGTTCTTATAAAATAGACTAATAGCTAAATATATCTATCAATTTTAATTGCATGGCCATTTAATGTTTTTAATATTTTTAAACGTGTATTATTAGAACTTCATTTACATGTTGAGCATCATATCTTAACGATTCGACCACATTTATTAATACTCTATCAAGGTTTTCCCTTGTGTAGGTCATTTAATTCATGCTTAGATTTTAAGACTCATACATCCTACATAGTCATGGATCTTGTCCATTCTAGGCCCTATATTTCACTTTTAATTTATAAAAATATGTGATTATTTTTCTTTCTATGAAACAATAATTATTAAATTGAGCTATTTTAACTTTACTGTCACTAACTAGAACAAAGATGTATTTCAAATCGATCTTATGAATTCTATAAGATTCACTTGGATAATACACGATTCAGTTAACGTTGCTAACAGAATATCGTTACACATACTATACTGATTTTCCCTGAATAATATTTTTTTAAACTTAATTGGCTTAAAAATGGTACAATAAACAGACTTTAGTCACGTGATCGTATGAAGTTGTTAAATTATAGATTTAAAAAATATATATTTCGGGCAAAGGTTTGTGTTCATTTGAACATTGTATATTTATTTGTAATTCTGTTATTTTCCAGATCTCTTATTGGTATGATCAGTGTAACATCATGAAATGCTGTCACGCTATATATATTACTTTAATCAGTAGCTCTGACATATTCTCTCCCCCTTAGTCCATATCCAACCCCACATACCTCACATCGGAATGTTGATATCTGGACAGTGATGGTCAATGGCTAGTGAAGATGAGGACATCAAAATAAGTGTTTGGATAAACTCTTCTTTCACTGGCAACACCTAAAAATACGCCATTTAATAATAAAATGTAGTTTTTATCAAATGATACCATAGAGCCAGCCATTGGTGGCTCACGTTGATATTAAATTTTATTGCAGAAAGAGGGCTTAGGTTATGAGTTTCTCAAACTAATCCGGATAACAGTGATGTTCTTTTCTACGTCTGATGCATCTTGAGGCTATTTAAAGGATGTTTAATTGCAAAATATGTCAGTGGTTAAGGATGTGTTTTATTTAAAACTATACTAAATATCCACACACCAGTATATTTCAAAAAGAACAACAAAGCTGGCTTGATTTAGATAAGTAAAAATGATTGTATTTATAAAAAACTTACCCATTTATGTGTACTAAAATACAGGGGAGCAAATCTATACTTATTGTTTTCATGAAGGACTGTTTCCTTATGAACTCATTTAAGGATTTTTATTGAAATATTCTATAAAATAGACTTTGATGTAGTGATCTAATTTTATAATTTATTCACAAATAATTTTTAGAGGGTGAGGGTAAGTCCTAATAAATTAACATCTTAACCATTTTTACAATATTTAAATACAATATAACTTAATCTGGTAGAATTATATAAGTTATTTTAGTGTTTCGATTTAGTTTTAAATTTATGATTCTAGATGGTTCAAGAATACAAACAATAATAGATACCAACAATCGTCCAAAGAGGGAATGACACAGTCCCTTAACAGTACACTTAACTAAAACTGGAGTGTCAGAATAGCTGTATCACATTTCAAGGTGCCGTTCAGTACACTGCAAAGAAGAGTTCGGGGTGCTAGGCTACTTAAAACTACTGATGGGCTCTACCAAGATAAACCAATTGTAATACAAAAGTCAATAGGCCATCCTACAGTCCTATCCTTCGAGCAGGAGAGAGCCCTAGTAGAAATATTAAAAGTTCGTTTAATCGTGGTTTTGGTCATTCATCGGAAAGTGTGCGTAAAGCTGCGTCCAGTTTGCTAAGTCTCTTAACATCAAGACCCCTTGGAATGATTTTGCCATAATTGCAGGCTAGAATTGGTTTATTTCTTTCATGAAACGACATCAAGATATCTCCTTAAGAAAGCCAGAAGGTTTGTCAAAATCTCGCGCTGAGGAAATGAATAGAAATGCAGTAGAAGAATGTTACAAATTACTAAATTATGTCACAGTTGATCTTGCAATCCATGGTAAACCACAATCTATTTACAATATGGATGAAACTGGTTTTCCGATGACCAACAAACCATCTAAAATAGTAGCAGAAAAGGGGAAGATAGAGGTAGTTTCATTAACAAGCTTAGAGAGAGGTGAAAACGTGACCGTTGTAGCATGCTGCAGAGCTAGTGGGGTTTTTATACCCCCATTAGTGATTTTCAAGGGAAAAAGGATGAAAGAGGAATTTAACATTGTAACGCCATTGGGATCATTAGTACTAATGTCAGAGAGTGGGTATATGAATGAAGAATTGTTCCTAAAATGGCTGCAATATTTTCAAAAACACCGATCTTCTGAGAAATGTAAGCTTATTTTAGATGGCCACTCATCACCTCACTCTCTTCAGTGTCTTGAGTTCTGTTTGCATAACGAAATATAGCTATTGTGCCTTCACCTAACACCACACACGTTCTGCAGCCTCTTATAGGTCATGTTTTAAACCCCTAAAAGCTTTTTATCATCAAGAAACTAATCCATTCATTCACAACAACTCAAATATCTCAATCAACAAATTAATCTTCGGCAAACTGCTAAATGCTGTTTGGATCAAAGGAGCAACGGTTGGGAATGCGGTCAAAGGTTTTGAATGTACAGGGATATTCCCTTACAATTGTGATAAAGTGCCTGAAGAAAAGTTTCTCCATTCCCACACTTTTATTGTAGATAGGACTTAGGAGACCCGGAAACTCCATTTGACACTGCAGGACCATCAAAAATACAACAAACATCTACCAATACTTTTTCTCAAGTCTTACCAACACCGGTCAAAACTTCACACACAAAAGAGGAAAAAACAAAGAGCCTGTCGTCTAACATCACAAGAAAATGTTGATAAAGTAATATCGAAAAGAGCTTACTGTTCGAAAAAGAAACTAATACTGGTATGACCTTGAAATACCGAGTCTCTAAGAAGCCTAAAAGACGTATTTTATCTGAGTTCGCCACACCCAGCAACTCAGATGAAGACTATAATATCGATAATGTTTTTGACAATGAAGAAGAAGAAGAAGAATAAAATGCACCAAGTGGTTTTTGTAAAGTTACTTACCTTGACAAAAATTCAAGTTGAAATAGAGACTGGATTAGGTGTCAAACCTGCAAATTGTGGTTTAATGACGTATGTGTCGGGGCCTTTGAAAAAAAAAAACCAGTTTAATTGTGGAAAATGCATATAAACATTTTGTTTGCATCTAGTAGTATACAGTACACCTTTAATAAAAAAAAATTAAACTGTCTATACTCATGGTAAAATATAAAATAAATATATGATTCAAATAACCCCATTCCTGATCCGAATAGCCCCACGTTTATACTAAATTGTTATTTCCACTTGATAATGTTATTTATTAATTATGTCCTACTCAGATTTTTTTTAAACTATTACTAGGTATGGTTCATAAGATATGAATGAAGATATAAATACCTGTTAAAAAAGTTACGCAAGTATATTATATGTAAAAACTTAAATTAAAGTTGAAATGACCCAAATAGCCCCACCCTACCATATATATATGAACATGAGGGCCACATGATTTTGTTTATGTACATTACAATTTTATTTTTATAAGAGATTAATTTCATGTTATTTACCAATAGAGTCATCTATAGTAATTATTTATATTATTAAAAAGCATGAAACATAATTAACATGGGTATTATTCATAAATTGATTTCAATATGACTCAAAAATAGTTCTAAAATAGCTCATTTAATGAGAACAATAAAAGCTTTGATGTGCGTTAGCAATACTGGTAGAGTTTACCATTGTCTCCATGGGTACAATTCTAATTACTGCTCCAAGTGCTCATCAGTCATCACAAAGCTTTGCATTGATCTATTCACTCTAATCAGACAACATGCTTGTTCAAATAGGCCCCACACACGTTCACCCATTCACACTAACATTATTTGAACGTAGAACTTTGAATTGGGAAATGTACAGTACAGAAATAATTATCAGGGAAGGCATTCACAAGGTAAAAAACGGAGATACGATAAATTTAGAACCAAATGATGTATTACTTTGCAGGTCCCTAAGCTCAAATTGTTTGCCTAATCTTTAGATTTCTTAAGATATAAGAAAATACGCTTCAATTTCAATCAGATTTAAATCTTGAATCTGAAGATGAATTTTAAATTATTTTTTTTTTAAAAATTTGTTAAGGCTTGTACGTGCGTATATACATTTGTACATACAAATGCACGTACATACATACGCACATACTTACAAACGCACGTACATACATAGGCTACGTACGTATATACATACATACATATGTACGTACATACATATAAACATACATACATACGTGCGTACATACATACATACATACGTACGTACATACATACGTACATACATACGTACATACATGCATACATACATCCATACGTACATAGATATATAACATTCACTTTTAATGCTAATATCCCAATTTTACTACCCGCCTCAAATAAGCCTATACATATAGACATCCTGCAAGATAAATACAAGCAAGACTAGCTAGTATTCTGCCACCCCAAATAAACTTTTACTCATAGACATCCAACATTATTAGATACCACAATCTTACTATATCTAGTATAGGTGCTCTACTCACTCGTTGTATCTTCCGGGTTAGCGTGACTTCCATAACAAGCCTCTTCACACCAAATTCCAAAATTAATAGAGGTCCTAACAAGATATGAATAATGCAGCAAAAAAACATTATAATAGAGGGATCCAGAAATGCTATGATTGGCCCGGCTGAGCTACAACAAGACCACACGTATTCTTGGACTGTTCTAGTTGACCGAATGGACGTAGCTAGAGTCTGCAGCCACTCACCGTATGCCTGGTGTTCGTGTCTTAGGAAAAATAAACTGGATCTACAACACACCAAAAAACTAGTGGACGTGACTAAAGAGACGTAGTATATCCAATAGCTGTTTGGCATGTGACGTTATATTTAAAGTAATTAATTTACTGATAAGGAAATACCCCACCTATCAATCCATAAACTAGACCTATATATAAATAGCGTTCAATTAGCATCAAGGACTATTACATCCAACACTTCCACGAGAAGTCCTATTCAGGACTAGAATATTATCTATCAAGGATGTCTATAAATATAAATATATTATTGATTATATAAACCTTATACTACAAATATGGGTTTGATTACCTTGAACACGTAGATTTGTTATCTAGTTGAAATCAGTCAGTGTAAACATCTGTAATTTTTCTTTAAGGGTTTTATTTTTGAATGTAAAATTCTAGTATGGAACACTTAATGTTTCCTATTGCAACTTGGGTGCTAGTATCTTTATAATTTCTTTAAATATTCGGATAGCCACCTTTTTTTTTATTCCTCTTTTAGTTTGACATATTTAGTTTCAATATTATTTTAAATTTTTCATGTGGTTACCAGTAATTGTTTAAATTCTTTAATTTGATAATGTTTCTTTTATAGGTTATTTATGTAGACGTATCTTCTTCTGAATAAAGGTATAGATTACTTATTTTTGATGGTTAAGAAGGTTTTGAATTTAAAATTCTGCAATTCATTTAGTGAGAAATTATAAGTATTCTTACGTAACAATGCTTTATTTTCTATTTTAATATTAAACATTTAAATGTAGGAATTTTGTCGAATCCTTTAAAAGTGACGAGGGTAATAGTTCCGCGAAGCTTTGAGTTTTAGTTGGGAAGTCAAACCTTTGTGCTATTTTTAAATATATGATTAGATATTTAAATTTAAATTTGATCCTAACATTTAAATTTGTTTTGTCTGTATTCACAATAGTGAATCAGACGTCTTGTAAAATATTTAACAGATGCTTTTTAATCTCTTTGTAATCATCGTAAAATTTAATGATTTAAACATTAAAAAATATCTGATTATATATTTAATTTAAATTTGATCCTAACATTTTAATTTGTTTGGTCTAAATTCACTTTGGTTAATCATATGCTTTGTAAACCATTTAAGAAAGGTTCTTTTATTATTTTTCTATAATATCAATGGTTTTGTTTATATTTTTGGTCTCTTGCAGACGCGTTCAAATAAAATAATAATACACCTTAAGAGATTGAAATATACTCTCAAACTTATTGCGCATGTGCAGACTCAGACATGATTTGTTTGATTTCCAACACATTTCAGTTTGACTTGTAAGGCCATGCAATTTGCTGTTTAACCTTTGTTTATTACATTGAATAAATAATTCAAATATTTCTTTAACTTGCAAATGTTTTGATTTTGGTTTTAATAATTTCTTTAGATTCCGTACAGCCTCTTGTAGTCTATTGTGGTCGTAGTTATAAGAAAAATTGGCCGGTACATTGTGCCATTCTGCTCTTTCTCTCTCTGATCTGTGTGGAAATCATTGTTGCATTATTTAATTGTTGTGAACACTTATTCTTGAGATTAATCTGGTTTATTTATGTTTCATGAAGGGGAAACTGACCATGGACACTACTTCTGGAGCAGTCATTGATAAAGTAACTGCCAGGCTCTTTCCTTGATAGAGTGGGCCGTGGTCAGTGGACTCTTTCTTGACGCTATTGTCAATGAGGTTACAAAAGCCGGCAGATCCCACAGAGATGCGCAAGGATCATGTGAGCCACCTTAAGCTAGTACCAACCTAAGGAGCATATGTCGTATTTCTTAATAGATAATAGTTGTATATTATTCACATATTTATTATTATTGATATTATTCACATTATTATTATTATTGATATTATTCATATAATTATTATTATTGATATAATTCACATATATTTCTATATTGTTTTACTCAGGTAATTTAAGTGGAACCATGCGGTTAGTTCTTTTTAGGTTTATGGGAACCTATAAAATAACTCTTTGGAAATCCATTAATTTCGTGAAGTAAATTTTAAAATTTAATGTTTGATATAGCTTAAGTCGTATTTAATGTTGGTTAATAGCTATAAACTCCTCATATTGCTAACATAATTAATAATTATTGTTTTATACAGGAAATTTAATTGGAACCACGTGTGTAGTTCTTTATATGTTTATGGGAACCTATAATCGGACTCTTTGGATTTCCCTTATTTTCGTGAATTAATGTTTTACTAAGCTAATTTTTAGCGGAACCATGCGTGTAGTTATTATAGGTTTATAGGAACCTATAATTGGACACTATGGATTTCCTTTATTCTTATGTAGTAACTTTTCAATTAAATATTGATATTTACCGATTTCATAAGTTGATCCTCGTAGTGGACTTTGGGTCATGAAATCGGTTTGGATTGTTTTAGAAAGAAGAAATTGTTTCGCCCTAACTTATCTCATTCTTCCGCTCTATACTAGGCCTAGGGGGGAAGTTAGGCTTCCAGCAGTGATAAATGTAATTTAATGTGTGCTTGAGATACTTGTCTTTTTGATTAGGAGCCCTCCTGAGTTGTTGAGGGGGGGGGGGTCTATGCTCCTCTGATCCGCTCCGGCAGGATTCCTTAATAATTGTGTAGAGGTATGTGTAGGGCTAAATATAACTGAATACATTGATTATCTTCATAAGACAATTGTGGATTCTTGTGCATCAAGAGATAGAACCTAGAAGACAGAAGAGGTTCATTCTATACATATATACATTTTGTTGGTATCCCTGTGAAATACAGATTGCAAACTTTTTGCCACGGGAATAGTTGCGAGAAACTTCCTTTGAATTGGGTCTAGTTGTGCCTCTCTTTCCTTTGAATCTTTTTATAATCTAATACAACGTCAGTAGTGCGGGCCTCTTCTGAAGATGAGGGACACAGGAACAACTAAAGTAGGGAGAGTTTTCATCTATGAGCCGATTATGCAGATGAAGATGGAAGATAACAGCACAAACTGAGTGATGCACTGTCTTCAAGATGATTTGTGTTCCTTCTTCTCATCTTTCCTTAGAGGGGAATAATTGTAGCATTAGCTTGTACTGCTAGTATAACAATGTTACTACCCACCCCAAATTAACATATACATATATACATCCTAAAATATAAATAAAAGCAAGAATAGCTAGTATTCTACCACCCTAAATAAACTAATACTCATAGACATCCAGCATTATTAAATATAACAAACTTACTATGTCTAATATATGTGCTCTACTTGCTCGTTGTATATTCCGGATTAGCGTGACTTCCATAACCAGCCTGTTCACACCAAACTATAAAATAAAAATAAGTTATTACAAGCTATGAATAATGCAGAAACAAGACGTACCGACAGAGGATCCAGAAATGCTCTGATTGGCCTGGCTGGGATACAGGAGGACCACTCGTACTCTTGATCTGGTCTACATGACCGAATGAAATTAACTAGAATCTGGAGATGCTCAAAATTTGTCTGGGGTTCGTGTCTTGAGAACAAGTCAAATGGATTTACAACACACAAAGAAACTGTTGAACGTGACTAAGGAGACGATGGCATCTCTGGTTCCTTTTCCTTTTATGAATCCAAATTGGTATTTTCCATCACTTTTTCTATTTTCTGTTCCACTCGACTCTTGAGCATTATTGCCACTATCTTCCTCGCATGAGAGATGAGGTTGATCGTCCTGTAGTTACTGCATTTCTTGGCTTGTTTCCTATTCTTTAGGGACACTATGGTTACGTCCAGAAATCCCTTGGGCTATTCACGTGTTTCATAACTCCAGAGCCATTGTCTATCGATTCGCAGTTACTTCAGAATTACAGCTGGTCTGTCCTCATTCCTATAACCTTTACTTTTTGCATGAACTTTATGGCTCTCTACTCTTCACTCTTTAGAAAGCAGGGTCCTTCTTAAACTTCCCGTTCCTCGTCTTCTGCTTCAATATCAAGGTTTCCTGGCCTTTTTCTCTTTTGATTAAGATTTTGTTCTATATATCTTTCTCAAATCATAAGGACCTATATTATTAACTGAAACCATATGATCTTTGGGGTTTTCTATTCTTTTTATTCGCACACCTTTGTTTTAATTACCTCCACATTCCTTTGCTTTCTGGTACATGAGGTCATTCCTTTTATTTCCTTGCCTTTCATTGATCTCTTCGCATGTAATCTCTTTATAGTCTTTCCTCGCTTTGTCGGTTTATGTCTGTATCAATGTAAACATATAAAGTTTGTTCATTCTATATACAACTTGAACCATAGTATAAAAATTTCAGTGATTGACTTCCACCCGTGACCCTATATAATTACTTTAACGCTGGTGATATTAATTAACATGAGCACAAGAAACATAAAATTATTAGTAATTAATACAAGGAAAGTTAAGACTTAGACAAGCTGATAGAGAAAATTATAAAATTAAATTATAAACTAAGCAGTTAATAAAGTGGTTAATGTATTACGTGAAATTGACAAGCACTAACATGTACAATTTAAATAAAATTTTCATAGAAGAACATAGTGTACGATGGTAAAAGTAAGATAAATTTATAATGCTACATCAACTAAAATCTAAAGCTAATACAAGTTGATTAATAGTCTTAATTCATTAATTGACAATTTAAAAATTATTTAAAATAATACAATACACAATATAACGTGATATGAACAATGTTCTTAAGTCCGGATTTTTGTTTGAAATTAGTGAATATAAATTAAGTTAATATCTGCCAAACTGATTTGAAAAATGATTTGAAGTATTTATGTAATGTAGAGTCTTATCTGTGTATGTGTCCCATTACTTCTTTTCAAAATCCATAAATTGAAATAATCTAGATAATTTTCATTCTGACATGTCTTGGTATTATTAATAGGAATATTTTATAAAATATTTATGGCCATCTAAAATGTTAAATAAAACATTTTTCAATGATTTTCGTTTAAAAAGTAAAGATTAAAATATCATCCTATTTAATATATAAAAATGAATTATATAATAAAAGTTCTTCTTCATGATTTATTGTATTGTGATTTTATTCATTGCTTGAATTTACTTGTTTCTTTCTAGCTAGAAAACAATTTATTTAATGTAGCAGTTCTAGGTATTGAAATATCTATTATGCATTGAAAACCTCTTTCACCTTGAGACAAATAAATTCAGAAAGAACATATAAAATGAATTGTTTGTAATAAAAATATCAGGGCAAAACACATAGGCTTAGTATTTTAATACATCATTTTTATATTTTATTCATGGTAATTCAAAGATAAATCAAACTTGAAAACGTAAAAAATGAGAAAAACATATTTTATAAACTCCAACTTTGTTGGGTGTGAAACGTGGTATTTTAACTTACTGGACGAAAACATATTTAGGATGTTTGAAAATAAAGTGCTTAGGATTTAGGAATATGTTTGGTCCAAAGAGGAGTAAGGCATCTAGGATTTAAAGAGGTTACGTAGTGATGAATAACATAACTTGTACTCATCACGACATTGTTAAGGTAATTAAGTTTCGTATATTACAGTGAGAAGGTTATGCTGTGCAAATGGGTAAGTCTAGAATTGTGTCCAGAGTATTGCAAGGCAAACCCAATGGAAAGAGATCATTGGGAAGACCTAGATGCAGATGCGAGGATAGACTTATAATTGACTTGAAATGTATAAAGCTTAATGGGGTGGGCTGGATAGACTTAGCTCAAGATATCGATAGGTGGCATACGTTTGTTAAGTGTGAACTTTTGAGTTCTTAATACCATAAAGTAAGTAAAAAACTTATTAGCCTCGTTTATAATCAATTAAGAAAAATTAAACAATCATATATGCATGTGAATATAATAATGTTTTAAGATTTTCTAATCCTTAAAACGCTCAAACTATTTTATATTTAAACTAAGTCTTGTAGTTCTGTGAACATCAGGAAATTGCTAAGAACATCTTGTTAAGTTTAGTGATATAAGATTTATGTTTTGTTAAATAACCCTTAGATCTACAGATAAAATATCTGCCTTATTTCTATTTGGATTTGACTTAGATATTTTCTCTTGTGAGCAAGTTAAATGTTAAATCAATAATTACTATGAAGAATAAATCATTATATTCATAAACAATAACCATTTTATAACGTAGTTAAAGCCATTTATTACACAGTTGATGCTTACGTTCAAATAATGTATCTACCCAATTTCTTTAAAATTGCTCCCCGGATTTGAGAGTAATCACGGAAAAACCAACAGATTTAATAAAAGAAATGCGAAACCTCTAAATAAAAACCGTAGCTCAGACATTTTGTCAAAGTGTAGTACTTCATAAATAATATTTATTTATAATTGTCTATATTTATAGAAAATTATACAATTCAAATTAAAATAATGTAGAATACAAAATTTTGTAGTGATTTCTATACATTTAACCTGAACATAAATATGTGAAACACTTATTGAAATAATTAATATAGTATATTAAGAAAAATTTATCTAAATCCTTCTGAAAGTAAATATATAATGTTTAATGAATTCACAAATAAGCCTATCTATCCCAGACACGACAATTCCCTAAAATGAAGTATGCTATCTTTGAAGACATAAAATTAGCTCCCCGTAAACGTAAGTAAAGCCCACTATCATTATTTGCAGAATCCAATTCTAATAACATTGCAGTATCCATGTATAACTTATTTTCTCAGGTTGGGACTGTGATGAAAAGTTTGGTAGTTTCAACATATTTTATTAACTAGGAACGAAGTCAAAGTCTTGTGTCTGAGACTCATTCTTAATATCCTTTTATAACTGTTTATTTCAATAATGTTTGCGAAAAAGCCCTATAACAAATATAATCCTACTTTCAATATAACACCATAATGGGTTTATGTTTTCTGCAACCTCTAGAAAGTATCAAAATGGTACCATTAATTTTTACTAAAAATATATCTTACGCTAATTTAATAATTTTAGGAGAGGGGTGATTAATGTGTAGTTTTTGAATTTATTATAATTATTTGCTATAGATATTTTAACCTGTAATTGAACATATATCTTAGCCGCTATATTAGTTAAAATCCTGTCTGAAAGCTTACTTACTATTTTATGGCATTAGAAACTCAAAAGTTCACTATCACACCTAACTAAAGTAGGTCACTCAACATATCTTGAGCTAGTTCTATCCAGCCCACCTCATTACTACATAGCCCTATCTTGAAATAGTTATATCCAGTCCACTTTATTTCACCCTTTCTCTATCTTGGGCTAGTTCTATCTAGTCCACCTCATTACATCCTATTTCTGTTGAGCTAATTCTATACAGTCCCCTTCATTATACCCTACTTATCTTGACCTATTTCTATCCAGTCCACCTCATTACACAATATCCCTAAAAAGAGATTATTCTATGCAGTCCACAATGTAACACTATTGAATTAATGGAGCCGCACTTTAGGCGTCAATTGTAACCCTATGGAATCAATCGCCCCGCTTTGGGCGTCGATTGAAACACTACGGATTAGTTCCCTGATATAATAATGCTGTGATGATGTATATGTTGTCTATAGCTCCGTGATCGAGCGCCTATCATCATTGTATGGAAAATATACCGTTTAACCAGCTGTCTATAGCTCCGTGTTAGAGCACTTAATTAAATCGGTATATTAATAAAATGTAAGAAAGAGAACTGTTGATGGCTGTTTATTCACACACGGTTTATTTAAATTACACCTGATTATTACTTATACATATTCCAATTAAATATTTTATATCACTGCACACTTGTGATATTAATGTAAGTTATTTTATACTTTGTTAGACTGGGACTGACTTGTGCGTGGGTGGGATGCGCCTTAAACATACGCACAATGGTTTATATATGACATACCCCTTGCCTTTTTCTCCCCTCATCAACAGTGTAAAAACTAACTAATAGAACGAGTCCTGCCGACAGGTGTTGTGAAGGCTAGCTTCTTATTGGTATAGAGAAATATTATATATTATCTACCTTAATTTGTTGAAAATAACTTATACAAACTTGACCACCATCATTATGCAAAATCAAAATCACACTTAATATAGGGCAAGTAATAATAAACTTAATTTTATACTCACCATCATCATCCAAAATCATCAGATTACATAGCTAATAATAAATCTCAAACACTTATTATCTTCATCAATATCTAGAGCAGAATTTTCTCGAGTACAACTTCCCTTTTGATAATATTTCCCGACACACATACTTTCATCGGTACTCGCACATACGAGTATAATCAAAACACAAGACCATACTTTGAGATGATGACATTTTTAAATAATCAGTGTACCGTATGCTATATTTCACTTAGTCATAATAATTCCTAAACTACTTTTATCTACTGCACTATATTAATTTAACCATTATAATTTTTAACTCTGCTAGAGTAAACATAAGGCTATCAGCTGGACATTTTAATACGACCTAATCTAACATGCCTCGTATTTAATCAATATTTTATCTCTTATATAAAGAAGTTCGTTGGCGAATTAATTTGTTTGTTTGTATGTTCGCGATAAAATAAAAAACGCCTAAACTGGTTTACCGATAATTTTCTCTAATGTGTTCCTTATACTATCAGGACGGAAAGAGGCTATACTTTTTCCTGCTAAATACCAAGAATATTGATTTTTTTTATATCTTCTGTCTTAAGCCACACGATCAACAGTTATATTCCTCCTTCTACCATAGTAGTGTGGTGGACCCCCAAGTAAAGCTACTTTACCTCAGTTTTTAAGAATATTATCATTTTTAATTGTTTTTATTCGCAAGTTTCTATCCAGTGTGTTATTATGGGAGTAAACAAGTGTGGAGGTGGTTTGTCTATTTGATTTTACCCCATTTGATTTTTAATGTGTGTATCATTTGATTGTATCATTGTTTTTTATGTGTGTCCCAGGGGGGAGGGTTTTGGGTGGGAATCTTTAATTTATTAGTGTTGGAGTTTTTTTATATAATGGTGGAGGAGCGTGCGGTCCATGGAGTCGGGCGCTCCCCCCATGACGTCACATAAAATGTCGCCAATTCTGCCCGTGAGGGTGGGAGTGTGTATGAGCATCTTTTTATCGATGGCTGTCTAACAGAGAAGGTGATATACTGGCCCGGTCTTCCTGTCTTAGGCCTCTGAACCTATTTTGGTGTCGCAGCCCTCCCCCCAGCAATGGGTTTCCCTGATGATTCATACCTGGCGCCAGTTTGGCGGCTCGATAAGACAAGTCAAGATAGGACTAGATCGTGACCTTGAAAGATGTCGCAAATTGTTTTAACTGATGACAAAGGCCGGTTATAGGCATTTTTTAAAGTGCAAGCGAACAATATTTTGACCCTCGCCTCTATGAAAATAAAAGTTTAGGAAGCTGTAATGGACAAAATTTATCCAAAAGTTTATTACAATTGGAATTTTTCTTAAATATCTAGAGTTCCTACAATAATATTAATAACCAATAGCGAAACTATAACTATGAATGAATATTGAACAAAATTCCAATTTTAATAATGAATTGCACAATTTTTATTAAATAAATACAACTAAGATGTATACCTAAAATGTACTTTGACAAATACAATTGAAAAATATGTCGAAACACACATATTAAACTCATAAATTTCAATTCAAACATTAACACAGGTTTGAGTTTGACAAAGAGGTATGCTGGGATGTTTCTTAAAAAGCATCTTTACATAGTACTTTCTACTGATAGAAAATGTAATTATATTAATTATTAGAATAACTTTTTGTTTCTGTTTTTACTGAAAAATTCATGTATTACTGAGAATTTTCTGGATTAAAATTGGGCGAAATGCCTTATTATTACATCCGTATCCATTTAAATGAGAATTTCATTTACATTGGCTATCAAAGATAGTCCATTCAATCGTTCTTGAGATATGATTGATCTCAAATAAGTATTTATGAGCTACTGTATTCAAATATAATAAACTTACAATTTTAATAGTTTGTCGACTTATAGATCCTTCCTTAACAGCAGCTGGTATTGAAAACTCGTCAACATTTGCATGATTATAACTTTTAACACTTTCCAACTTTTTTACAGAATCTGGAGTTGAAAATAACTTTTTTAAAGCCTTTGCTTGCCTCTCATCTTCTTTCGAGTTTAGAAGATTTATTTTATGAAAATATGCTCCAGATGGTATTTTATCGTCGGCAATTATTATTGAATTAAAAACCATAGCACTATTAAAAACACATATCACTAATCCAAAAACAAAACAACTCAGCACATAAACGAGAGTGTTGATGAATTACGAATATGTTGGCATAACCTAGGAGGATCCCGTGTTCCAGTTTAACCTTTGGCCCCGACGTGGAGAGAGTGTGTATTGTGATGATTACGAAATAATATTGTCGCTCTCTGACTAGTTAGTACGCAAAGTTGTTGTCACTCTTTGATTGGTTGTTACGTAATGTTGTTTTCGCTCTCTGATTGATTGTTACGTATTGTTGTGTCGATCTCTAATTTTTTCCCCCTCTTCCAGATCCCCTTTCAACGGTTTATTACTGTCCAAACATGTATTATATGTCTGGATAGGATTCAGACGTGCGTTGGAGTTCTTTATTCATGTGGGGAAGTTTATTGACGTATGATTAGGACCGGATGTTGGAATTTTTTATTTATTTATTGGCGTGCAGTCAACGGCACCGGGCGCTCCACGGGTGGCATCGGCTAGGAGCATGAAGCTCTCCTGAGGGCAGAGTAGCGTAGAATGCGACGACAGACCGGCTGGCAGCTGTTTTCCGCCCTTTCGCTTTTCCCTCACTCCCCACCCTCCTTACATTGCCATGGCATAGAACGGACTAAGATACACTGACTCAACAGTAACTTGTTATACATTTTGAAAGTGGGTAGCAACGAACTTGTTGAAGAGTCATGAACCCCCAAGAACGCTGGTTGCAACGGCCGTGGCCTTTTGAATGTCGCTGGTTCAGATGTACTTCCACCCCAGCTCCCCGAGTTCGCTTGGTGCATCGGTCGTGGCCTTTTGAAAGCCGCAGGTTCAAATGGGCTTTCTAAATGCCCACTCTGGGACCAATGATTCTATTCTCACAAAACTCTGTTGGACTGCCTTTCACTTCCCGGGACAAGCAGCACGAACCTCTCCTGAGGACCATTTGGGGTAGAGTGTGATAAATGGTTCCCCTGCATTGAGACCCCTTCCCCTTCCTTTCACTCCCCCCTCTTTCAAGATATGTGTTGAAACCTCCTATGCGGTAATGGGCTTTCCCGGTGTCGCAATCTATTATGTGGTAATGGGTTTTTCCTATGACTAGAGAGCATTGACCCAACTCTGATTATGCACAATCAGGAACCACGGAATACTCAGCTAGGAGCCGCTATCCCCTACCCCAAAAGTTTACTAAATTTTGTTGTTTATTATCGTCCGTCGACATGCGTGGATGTAGGTATTCTTCATAAATCGGAGAAGTAATTTGGAAAGGTCCGAGTGTTTACGTGGAGTGAGGGAGAGTAGAAAACCACCCCAGTTCACCCGAGCGAAATTCGAACTCAAAGCATCTCACGGCTTAACTAGATGAGTTTAAAGTGGACCAAACATATATGTATTAATTATGATAGTGCGGTAGGGATGATTAAAAAAATGTTCAGGAGAGAAAAATACCAACCGCTTACCCGGCAGGGATTTGATTTCCCCCCGCCAGAATAAAATGAGTCCGACATTTAGACGGCGTGCACACCGAAATTCGAACCTCGATATCTTTAGTACAGCTAATGTCTCTTAGAACGGTCGTAATTCCTGCACCCCACCACTTTGCCGGTCAACAAAATTTTCTAGACCAGGTAGAATGTGTACCCACATTTGCCTCAAACATCGTAACAACAGAAAAAAATAATTTAATGATCGCAACTATATTTTGTCATGTGAGGAGTGCCAGGCCTCCACCGTGGTTTGGATTCCATGTTAAACTGTAGGTCCTCCATTTCATCTCACAATCACCCTACCACTACACATTAGCATAAGTGTGTATAACCCGAATGGGTAGTAAGACGCGGTGCTAAAAATATTAATACACAAGTAATATCGAATTTAATGTTCGCAACTATATTTTGACGAAATAATATATCACAAACAAACAAACAAACAAACAAACACACTGTAATAAAAATAATATATAATATAATAATAATAATATAATAAACTTATAATATAATATAATATAATAATAGTTTTAAATGAAAAAATATGTTTTCTTTATCTATATAATTCGTGTTTTAGTTGGGCGCCACCCCTGGTATCTAGGGGAAAAATAATAATCAAAAAGGAACAATACATATACCTCGGCTATAAACTCAGTGGCACAACGACTCTCAACCTCGAGACCACTGGGTAAACTTAAAACTAAAAAAGAACATGAACAATTTAGATTTTAAAAAAAAATGGACTGTTGAAAAAAAATGTGATTAGGGCTACATATAAAAATAAATGTATATAAAAAAAAACAATTGTTGGCACTTTATGAATTTATTGTGGTTTCCTTTTTGTCCACATCCAAATCCTACCTATGGAATTCCGGTTAGTTATAATTCTAATTTAATAACGTTTAGCACAGTATTGTTGAGACCAAAAGAAGAAAAAAAATATATATACAATCAAAAAAATCAATAATTAGACATAACATATAATGTTAATTATTTTGTTGTATTAGTCTGTCCTTCTGGAAATAAGAGTTCTGGTTTATTAAGAAAAGAGAAAAGAAATGATTACAATAATCATTAATTGAATAGTTGGTTTGACCTCACCCATACTGAAAACACCATCTTCATAAATTTTGTTTCATTTGAAATTCTTCCACAATTTAAATAAACACAAACATTGCAGCTCTTACACACTCTCTTAGCTTCCTTTATTTACTAATTTCACTTTAATCTTTCACCTTTTAACCACTATAAAAATAATTTAAATTGGGAGCCCACATTCATTTGGCTCCATCTTGGACCACCAAAACCAGGAAGAAGTCCTACTACTATTCAAAACCTTCTAATCTTTTTTCAAATTAAAAAATGTTCTATTCCAAGTCCAAAGAGAAAACAAACTATGTATAAATAAAAACGAAAATGAATTGTTGGCTATAGACTAGTGATAAAATAAAAATGAAATGTAGGTTTAATATAAGTATTTAAATATAGCCAATTGAATAAGAATAATGTTTTTAATAAAGAATAAAATGTCTATTTCCTTCTGTCAAAATTAAAAATCGCGCTCGTTTTTATTCCTTTCTTCTTACCTTCCAAATCAAGAGGTTCACTCCTCACTCGTTTGATAGCACTGGCTATGCGTTAAAACAAAGATGGCCTACCTTCAAAATAAATAGTCAATCACCCTTCTTAAATGGATAATTAATATGCTTAATAACAGGTAAGTGTTCTTCCTTAAATCATAATTCCTTATTTAAATTATTTAAAACAATGTTTTACGTTGTTCCTTCCATCCTTTTACTTAATTTAATATATGTAAACATTGTCATTAGTCAGGCTGGCAACATGCCGGCGAGCTTCGAATATTTCACGGAAATTTAAATTATAATTGTTCACAAAAGTAGAAATAAAATAGGGAAATACAAGGTAGGGCGGCAAATAACATCATAACACACACAGACAGACAAACACTTTCTTTTATTGCTCTATAATCCTGTTCCATTAATATAAATATGAGGATAGCCCAGACGGGCAAAAGAGAAACAAAAAGAATAACAAGATCAATATCGAGATTTATTCCCACTGCACCCCAACGAGATTCGAACCGAATTCAAGAGATTAACATAACAGCTGAGCACTTTCTCACTGAACTACAGTCCCATTTTCATAGGAACAGCCACTAAATCTAATTTAACGTACTCATCCGTCAAGACGAGTGATCTGCAGCAACATATTTTCATATACTATCATTACCTATAAAACATCACCGATACTGTAGTATTATTTTATTAATGTTGGCCGAAAATTTTGTATTTTCTAAAAGTCTCTTTTTATAAAATATAGGCTCTAAAACAAATGTTTTACCACAGGGTTTTTATTACCAGCTCGGGCTTTACTACTTTTATACCTTTAGTGCAAGCCTGACGACTTGTAGCCCGTGGTGTTACCGTACCTATTTAACTATGAGAGGCTGAAATTATAAACAAAAGAGTCAAAAACAAACCTTACAATGCCGACATGGGCTCAATCTAGAGTCCCTTATTGACCGGGTCTATCGACCTAAATTAAAGCCACCCTCATGAGATTTAACTGCGAGGCTTGTAGGGTGAAGAGAGGGAGGGGTCGATCGTTGGAGAAGTCCCTTGTCTCCCCCTATGGCACCGAACCAGCGACCCACCCTCCTAAACCATGGCCGTGCAGATTAGCATGAGTTTGCTATCTTTTACTCTTTTCAGCACAACATCTTACTAACCGTTCGGTTTATAGTAAGCTTGCGTACTTTTCTACGCTAATTTAGTAGGGATGGGAAAGGTTGCACCCGCATTTGCACATGGAGGGAGAGTTACAAACCATCTCCAGTTCACCCGACTCAGATTCGAACTTCGATGTCTCCCGTCCTCGGCAGTCTAGCTCAACACTAATCTGGCACGTTAGCCAACTGGGCCACTGAGGCGGGTATCTATCACTATGCACTCTTTTTAGAGAGTTAACAATCTTTAAGAGGCTGGCTCTTCTCTATGTACACTTCAACCAAACCAAATATTACAACATATTGAAAGAAGAAGCAGAACCGCGAGTCCAGCTGATTCGTAATTGGGAAAGTTGAATCCACATTTGCGTAGAGGGGTAATAAATAAATGTTCCAGCATTTACGTGAAGGAAGAGTGGGAAACCATTTAGTGAGAACTAACAACAGTACACCTCGGCAGGTATTCAAATCCTCCAATATCGCCCAACACAGATTCGAACCCTGATATCGTTTCCCGGATGCTTCATGCTCTCTAGTTGTCAAACCCGAGATAAGAATATGACGTTTTAAACTGGGTGCACCCCTTGGTCCTCAATATATGTTGTGACAGAAAGTCGCTGGAAATATACACGTGACAACTTTGCTGAAATAAATATTAAAGAGCACAGACGGGGAAATGTTAAGCTTGATATCTCACACACGTGTGGTTAATATAGCTTTAGCAATTATAATATATGAACAGAAAGGAGGAATAAGTAGGTATACGATTATTATTAATATTTCTTCTTTTTTTAATATTTATTTATAATTTTAACTATGTTTGGTTTAAGTTAAGATGTCACACACCTACACACAAGTGAACTCGACATATCTTAGTACCGCGTCTTACTATCCTGTAGGGGTATACGCTTAAGTACTAATTACGCTAACGAATTGATAAATGGGAGGTTTGAGCACGCATTTGCTTAGACTGTGAGTGAAAAACACCCCTAGTTATCCCAACCGAGATTAGAATCTTGAACTCTTTAAGTACTGATTAAACTAAAGGTTTGATAATTAGTAAGTTTGAATTTAGAGGAAGTGAGCCAGCATTTGTATAAAGGGAGAGCGGAAAACCACCCATAGTTTACCCAACCGAGATTCGAACCTCAAACTCCTTAAGTTCTAACTAATATAATGGATTGATAATTAGTAAGTCTGAATTTTAACCTCCTTACGTCACAAGTCGTGATGTGTATCCGCATTTGTGCGGTTGGAAAATTAAACATTCCCGCAGAGGTTCCATCTCTAATGTTCCTAGTTAAAAACAACAAATTTACCAATTTGACGATATATCCCGTTAGAGAGTGTACCCCCTCAAGAAATAGACGAGTCTAACATTTAGATGCCATGCCCACTTGCACCGGAGTGAAAATTGGGAAAGTCTAAGAGTTACTTTTACAACTGTGAGATTCTTGAGAGTACAACTTTCAGTACGTTGACCCTGTTTGAGGTTATCTGACCGTGCACTTAAAGTAGTTGAGAAACATTTCATACTCTGTACCAGAGGTAGAGATTAAGGTTTTAAAAGGGGAAAACTCTATTAGCCCGCTACATGACTGGACAGTTATTAAGTATTGTAAAATTGAAAATACACACTCCCACAAACTCGACACATTTTATCACAGCATTCGGGTTATACGGATAATTACTAATTATACTAATGTGTTAGGAATCGGGAAGTTTGAGTCCCTGCATTGGCGTATAGGGAGAGTGGAAAACACCTCTAGTTCACCCGACTGAGATTCGAACCTCGATCTCCCCTGTCATCAGTAGTCTTCTCTACCACGAGAGTAGCGCTGGACCTAGCGGCCAAAAGTTGGGTGAAATCGTGTTGACAAAATTAAGTGATGCAAAAAAGGATATTCAAATATTAATAGTCTGTGTTCACCTCTGTTCTAGTATTGGATAAGCACCGAAAAATGTATAATTGTTAAACCAATCATAGAAGCTCTCCTTGAATGGTGCCGTGATGGAATATTAAATGTGTAAAGTGTATGAAGGCTGAAAACTAAACTTTCTAAACAAATTTAAGGTTGTAGTTAATCGCTTTAAATTTAAATCTTTTAAAAATATTATAATCAATTAGTATAAATAAAAAAGTTTGGATTAGTTGGGAGTTTAAAAAGAAACCTTTGTAATTTTAAGAAAGCTTGATAGCCACTAGACTGTCTGGACAGATAAGTAATTTATTATATATGGAGCTATATTAAAAACTAATGTTCTGTTAAAAACTAATGGAATGAATTAAATAATTATCATATTTGTTAACAACATATCTTTTAAAAATAAAAGGCTACGCTTTTATCGAGCACTCGCTATTTGGTAACACCTTGGAAAACTAAAAACATATTTTGGTTTTATAAATCTTTAATTTAAAGGGACTATACATTAAACGTGACGTAGAGGAAGATAAATATAAATAACCAAAATATAATTCTTGTCTAGGTTTTATCTATTATGATCGAGTGATATGAAGTGAAAACGTTAGATGCATCTTACAATTTCTAAAATGAACTTTACACATGATTAACTCTTTATAAAGAGTAACCCGCCTAGGTGGCGTAGTTGGCTAACGCGCTTGTCGTGTTGAGCTCGACTACTGAGGACGGGGAGATCGAGGTTCGAATCTCAGTTGGGTAAACTGGGGGTGGCTTTTCCTAAATGGTTTTCCACTCTCCCTCCACGAAAATGTGGGTTCACTTCCTCTAATTCAACCTTCCCAATTCCTAATCCATTAGCGTAATTAGTACTTAAAGCGTATAACCCAATCAGGTAGTAATACACGGTGCTAAATATTATTATTATTATAAGGAGTATAAAAACAAAAGTTATTGTGTAAACAATTTACACAATATTAAAAAGAAATATTTAAGAAGAATTTTATTAGTACAATATCCAAATAAATCTCTAAATCTTTCAAAACATGCTCTTCTCATGAGTAGCTCTTTAATTTTTAGAAACATGAAAAATACTTGATGCAAAAAACAAATTTCACCACAAAGAAAATAATTGTAAAGCTTTCGCTGTACAACATTCTACTATTTGAAATACTAAGATTTATTTTTTGTAAAATCATTCTATTCTGGCTGATGGAAGACATCAATGTTTAATCGATATAAATCTAACAAGGTCTAAAGTATTTTGAAAAGTATCTAGGAAGAGAAATGTGTAATATTTTTTTGGAAGGGTGAAATGTTAGAAAGTTTTGAAGATATTAAAAATTCCTATGTAAAATATAATACAATAAATATCGTATACTTCATTTTTTGAAGTTCATCTAAATAGAAATATGTCCGACAGTGCATCGACATCGTAAAATTCTTCGGATGAGGGATTTGATGCGTTTTACAAAAACCCGCGATATCTATACCAGTGGGCGCAGGAGGCGCCCGAGTGAGGTAGATTCCAATACGGGCTTCGAAGAGTGAGGGACATACATCTCAATGAGATGGGACGCCGGACGGTAGGACGTGCTGTTTAATCTAGATTATTATATTCCTGAAGCAAGCAATCGAGCTCCTTCCACCTCGCCATCTGAAGAGGAGGACGGATATCACCCAGCTCCTCCGCTATTTGAAGACGAGCCTTCAGAGGACGATGAAGATTATAATAACACTGCCTCCCACACCTTGTCAAGTAAACGATGTCTCAACCCCACGAACGATTAGTCAAGCTATTTAAAATATATCTTTCCAACATTTCCTGCTCTATTATTTTTTATTAAAAACGTTAATAATTTACGCGTAAGCCATTTAAATGTTATAGCTGTCTTTAAATAGGGTTAGCAAATAAATAAATTATTAATGTGTTTCTTTAACTTGAACTGTCACATCTACTTCGTTTTCATCTTAAACAAATCTTTATAAAAATACGACATATATTATAAGATGAAATATACAGTTGAGGTTATTTCATAAGATGATATAAATCATAAAGGTTTTAAAACTCACCGTATCTCCTCTTCACAAATAGCATTAAATCAGTTGTGTGCTGATGTGATAAATAATATTTCTTACAATGTAATTTCAAACTTTGATTCCAATCATTGTTGATGATGAATACATTTTCAGAAATAATTTCAAATACTTATCTTCCTAATAAGCATTGGTGAGAGCACAAACTATCTTTATAAAGTTTCGTGTATCAAAAGAGTTTTTTTTCATATCTACGTTTTTCAGAGTATACCGTTGACTGTCAAGAGTGAAGATGAAAATAATAAAAGAGGGACTCATTAAATAAACATATTTAACTAAACTCCCAAGCTTTCTACTTAATCTTTATCCTTGTTAAGTGTGTGAGTTCAATATTACGCATAAAGTCTATTCATATTCATCAAGTTTTCAAAGGTTGAAAAAACAATTATTTACCAACTAAACTAAGCATCGGTGTTACCTCTTTCTCGAAGAAATACACATTTAACATAAAATATGTCTCTCTCCACTACTGAACCAAGCAGCATTATCACCATTATCGACTGTAAAAGGTAATGATATATTGTCATTCTTGTCTTAAACATTTTCCTCATTAAAAATATATAGTGTTCCATAGTAAAACCATTCAAGAACAGCTTCTATGATTAGTTTAAAAGTCTAGTTTTTCAGCCTTAAACATTTTTCAAATATAATCTTGTCAAATGTGTTGACACTTTCTGCCACACCCACTATATTAGTTTATTTATACTTAATAAAGGTAAAATAATAACTAAACTCAAAGTAAAACTATATATATTTGTTTAAACTCTAACATATATATATATATATATA
>CABEEJ010001086.1:77099-91761 GCA_901482245.1 Timema douglasi | reverse complement strand
GTAAAGACAGACAGACGTGGATAACGATTTTTTTTTTAATATGTTAGGGGAAATGTATTAAACCATTGGAATCAAATTTCAATTGGACCTTTCCGAATGATATGTAATCAAACAAAATGAAATATATTATTTGTGTTAAGATCCAATTAAAATAAGATAAACCAATTTTTTGTGAAAATTGCCGTATTTCGATACGTATTTTACATTTTAAATGTCCTAAGACCAAGTTATATTTGGTCATAACTATGTCAAATTATATTTTTTTCAGATGATATTTCTTGACAAATAATTTCTATTCTAGTTTTTACATTATTTTATAAATTTATAGAGTTATATTATTATTAGCACCTCGTCTTACCACCCGTTCGGGTTATACGCACTTACGCTAATGTGTAATGGTAGGGTGATTGTGAGATGAAATGAAGGACCTACAGTTTAACGTGGAATCCGAACCACGGTGGAGGCCTGGCATTCCCCACATTCACAAGATGTCTTGTCAGAGGTGAAGGAAGGGTTTGTGAATCAGATAAATCTTGGCCGCGTAGAGTTATATTATACAACTTCATATTAGCGTGTGCTTTAACTGAATTAAGGATAGTTCTCTGGAGATTATATCGACCTATATTTAACCTGATATTTAATCTGGTTGGACGCACACTGATTTGAACTAAGTGGAGGTTGGATTATGGTTGTCGGTGTTAGGTGGGTTCAAAGAGGAGTTGTTGCATACAGCACCTAGATACAGACTGTGAATTAAGCAGCGGAAAGTAAGTGGGGAAGGAGTAAATTAAATCCTTGCTCAATTAGAAGTCAGTCGTTTGTTAAAGAGTCTGGAAACCCCTCGGTGTGGATTGAAGTGAAGGGGAGGGCTTTTCTTTTTTGCTTTTGGAAATCCACTGGACCAGAATATTTACTAGGGGAGCTGGAAGTGCACCAAAGAATGAAAGTAAATTGCTCGATTCCTGTGTTGTGTGAAATGCTTGAAGCTTTTTACAAGCGCACTTCCTGTAATTTGGCGAAAAGATGTAGGGGCGCGACGCAATACTGGTGATGAGATGAAATCAACTCAAAGGGATGTTTCCAAAGTATTCATAAAGTAACTTCACCTCCTGAGATTTACTTGAAGGTTCTGCAATTTTCTAAAATAATTAATATAAAAAGAACTTAGGGTTTTATAGACATTATTCAATATGTTAGTATTCTAAAAACCTTGAATCTTTTTATGATAATACTCTATTTCTTAAGTGCCGTTGCTCGTTTCCTAAGTAACGTAGAACTCAAAGCAAACGTAAGAGTAAAGGTTTTTTTTTATTTTCCATGAGATACATTTTTTACAAATAACATACACCAGACAAAACTTTCTTCTAAATCTCAGCAGTGAAAGTTAAATAAAACTCTACGATGGTATAAGTTTCCAAATTTATCTTATTTTAGGGATCAATAAAAAAGTAGCTAGACCAAATGAAAAATTTGTAAAAGTTTTGAAAATAAACTTTTCATTTGGTTCTTAATATATAAGAACTTGGTTTACACTCCCATTATTAATTGATCTTGAAAATCTTTACTAGAAATTTGTAAAAGTATTATATTATGTAATGAATGACCAAGCATGGGACTTTATTGAGATAACATAACATAACATAACATAAAACATTATGTCCTTTATATTAAATATATTTACAATTTACTAATAACTTATTCTTCTAAAACAAATATTAAATATATAAATTGTGAAAATATAATATATAACTTAATGTTGAAATAAGCTTGGATCTAATTTTAATTATAATAATGCAATTATCAGTAATTATATTTTGCATACAAATAATACTCACGTAATATTATAGATGTATTTCTCAATATAATATAACCATTAGACTTGACTACGTAATTATTTTATAAATATGGTAGGTTAAAGGGTCAAAATAAAAATAAAATATTCAAATGACGAATTTATAATGTTATATATATATATATATTTATTTATTTATTTGTTATTGTGTTTTATATTCATTAGTTTTAACATGAGTCTATTATAAATCTCATATTTTTACAATTAGTGAATACAAACTGTGCTATTATTTTAGTTTCCAATATAAAGTACAAGCCGACCGACTATATGATCCAAACATCAGCCAAACAGTAATAACATATCAGAGAACACCCTCTGGCATCTTTCTAGCTCTGGCCATATTTACAATGTGTATTTTTAATCACCAAGATCAATGACTTACTTTGTAGTTTATAAATGCCCTGTAGTATTTTGTATAGTGCATTTATGATTTGAATTTAAAACACTTTCAAAAGCTGTGTATAATACAAATTAAAATAAATAATTAGACAACTAATGCTAAAACCAGAATATATTATATATGTTATAAGGTACTTGTCTATTATATTAATATTTCGAGTATCGTTCTTGATTATTAGAAGTTAATACTTAGTATATCGTTTTAATTTGTGGAGTTTTAGGTTTTTATATTATTCTCTGGTATTTTTATACTAATAATCCATAACCAAATACGACTACTTGAATATAAAATCTTATATTCTTGAAAAGGATTAATATACAAACAAGTAATCCAGAATAAAATACGATGTACCTAATAGAGAAAACTACTAATCCAGAACCAATAATTATATATTTAATTATTATCCTAGTATTTTAGAGCACATTATGATATATTTAATTACCATACCAGTACTTTATAACCAATGTAACAATACAAAGCCTTGTATTGTACAATGACTCCCCACCCAACCTAACATCACCACCAAATAAATTGCCAAGAGACGTACTACCCACCCCCAGAAATTACCTTCAAATTAAATCTATAATAGTATTATTCTCTATTATAGCCCTATCCAGCCCCAACCAGTATTCAAAGCAAACATTCAAAATCCATTATAAACAGTGAAATTAAGTAACTGTTCAAACGTACCTTCGTCCAGATTCCTTGGCTACGCCGCTTGCGAGTCAAACGCACTACTAAACAAGAGTTGGGCAACAACATCTCGAAGGACGGATCGACGGTCTACTCCACCTGATCATTGAAAATAAACTAGCCGATGTTTACTAGACCTCCCTCTGCCAAATCAACTGAACCTGGTTTGCCGTCTGGCGGAGGGATATGAAGATGCCACGCCGAACTTTCATGCTTTCACATTGGTAGAGAAATCAGAATACGGCCGGGCTACTACGAAGCGTCCAATCAGCGGCTGGGAAAACCTACCTAGTGTGTCAGAATGACGTAATAAACTATTTGGGTGTAACTGAGTTGAAAGTGTAAACCCCTCCCCCTTGACTCCGTGTTCTAGGCTCATTATATAATAGGTTGGTAAATTGTATACATTGTACACATTTTCTTTTAGCCATAGCTACGCATCAGTCAGCGGTAGGGAGCAGGATGCAAGCTTGTTGTAGAAATGCAATATAACTGTTGTAATTATTCTCTGTTAGCCATAGCTACGCATCAGTCAGTGGTAGGGAGCAGGATGCAGGCTTGTTGTAAAAATGCAACAAAATATTGTTCACTCACATTTAGCCATAACTACGCTTCAGCCAGGTGTAGGGAGCTGGATGCGTGCTTCATTGTTAAAATGTAATGGTAAGGTAAAGTTCACGTTGACTATCACTGCGCATCAGTGAGATGTAGGAAGCAGGATAGATTGTTTTTTATTTGTATATATGTAAAGTAAAGGTAACTTCTCTCTAACTTTCGGAGCTCGTAAGATTATTAGATGTAAATATGTAGGATCATTTTGTTTTGTTTTGCCGTAGCTGTTAGAAAGTAACGCTAAATGTAACAACTACATAATATTTGACAAATGCTAAACTGCGTGAGGCTTAGTAATTTTTTGTGCTTTCTTTGAAATCCTTGTTGGGATCAAGTTAATTTAACTGTAAAATATATATTAGTAAAATATTGAATTTACGAGAAGTTGTTGAGTTAGGTAGGTCATGTAAACTAAGGTATAACTTGTTGTGATATTGTTTGAAAGACCTTAAGTCCTATTTTGTGGTTGAGAGCAACCAGTAACAACGTCATGTTTTGAGGACCTTAAGTCCGACGCTTATATATATATATATATATATATATATCAATGTTTTCTTTCTGGATAGTAACTACAGGATATTTTAATAATAAGGCCGTCTTTTCCGTGTTTTGATGATAATATTGGCAATAAAAGAACATCTTGTTTTAAACTTTTTCTATTTACTGTTTTTCCCTTGTATTGTTTCATCCTCACTATCCTATAGTTTGGGGCCTTGTCTATAGGATTGGCTGAGGGTGTAATACCAACAATGCTGAATTTTACTACCATACAATAATTAAATATTTAACTAACATCCTAGTACTTCAGAACTGAATATGATATATTTAATAACTATATAGTACTTTAGAACCCAATATAAAATATATAATTACTGTCCTAATACTTTAGAACAAAAAATGATATATTTAATTAACATCCTAAAACTTTAGAAAGAAATATAATATATTTTTTCACTATTATTGTACTCTAGAACCAAATATGATAAATTTAATTACCATCCTAGTATTTTAAAAACAGATAAAATAAACTGGAAAAAGACATGACTATATAATACAATCTAAGTTTTTTAACATAATAATTGGAAACAGATACAACAAATTTATATCTAAGATTACTAATCAAATTAAGATGAATTGAATATATTATGTACAATAAATTTCAATATTTTACTTTGAATTGCAGTTTTTAGCAGGCAAAACATTGTGTTCTTAAATAGGTTGAAAGGTTTATAATATAGGCCTAATACATATATTAAATATAATATATCGATTATATACAATATATTATATAGCTATGAATATTATATATTTTATTTGTTATCTAATATATATAATTATTTTAATAAAAATTTAAGTCTTTCAGTTCATATCATTACAAAATGCAGTTCAATGCCTGCAAAAATCTGAATTTTTTTATAAATTATGATATTTTTTATCAAAGACATCTATACTACGTGGAAAAAGAGGACATGGAAACCGGTCTATTGAGAATCAATTATGAGATGTTAAATATCAACCCTACTAATTAGAATAAAATAATAAATATAATAACTTTCAAATCTATAGAAAATATATGTTTGAGATGAAAACATTAATTCCATAGATAAATAACAAATTTTAACAATATGAACATAGAATTCTATACCAATTTATAAAATATTGATTATTAATTTTCCCCCCACCAGAACTCTGCCTATAATATAAAGATTCTTATTTTAAACCAATGTGGAAAATGATGGTCACAATAGATGGTAAATATAGACACCTTGTATCTTGGAATAGAAACAGATCATGCACATAAAACCCTACCATTGAATTATTAACAAGATTTTTGTATTTTTAATCAGACCATTTGAAATTATGATGGTGTTTTTCTTAACTATTACTTCCAACCAAAATATGGCGTGGTGCCAGAATGTGCTTATCTTTACAGAAAAAATAGGATATATTTTATGTTAAATTTATACAAGCCAATAAAATATTATAATTTAAATACATAAGCTATTATATAAATTAATACCATATAGTATTTTGGTGCTTACAATAACTCATTACTATATACTAAGTGATCACATGCTAATTTGATTACATGCATGTATTGAATGTTAAGTAGATAATTTTATCAATTAAGCTTTAATCATATTTCTAAGCAACAAAAAACCACGTTTTGAAATATTATTTCTAAAAGCACTATCTAAAAGGTTTATACAATTTGAGACCCTATGATGTAAAAGAGTGAAATTTCCAAAATATTACGAATTACATTATTTTTTTAGTGAAAATGAATATATAAGCCTATTGGTGGTAAATGTTGAGTTTGCCAGAGAGTTTTTCACTTCATAAATAGGCTGACAGGTGCAGTCATAGTCCAATTTGCCCTGTTGAGTTTGATAGAAAAGGGTGAAAGTTCCAACGGTATGCGCCAACATTTTTATCTTAGTAGACCAGAAGATAAACTAATATATTTCTTCAATATTTTATATAGAAGTGTGGAAGTACCGAATAGCAAAGTGCTCAAAGTAACTTGTAATGAGAAACTAACTTTTTGGTATTTTCGTCCCTCCCCATGATTGGTAAAAATGTATTACTTATAAAAATTGTGCCACCCGATGAGATCCACTCAGATATTAAATATAAAGTCGGTGTTCTTGTCAGCTGATCTTATACATTCAATTTTTGTGGATAGTTATTGTCAAGTTCCTCTGATATATGATTCTTTTATATTTCCCTCAAAAACTGTTTTACCAATAGTCTCCTGGTTAAAAAATAAATGATGATTATTTTCACTCAAAAGCGTATCTCACTCCACAGATAAATTAGCTATAACGTACAGCTCGAACCAAGGTGTTGGGTAGCCCCGTTTCTTCAATAGCAAGAATGAGAACTAATGGCCAGTTTCATAGTCAACTTTAGTACGCCTCAAGTGCGGCGCTACACTAAGTAGGCTACATGACGACACCTACCTAAACCAGAATGGAATGGGCCAGTTTCGCATGCGAGAACAGCCCATTCCATTCTGGTGTAGGTAGGTGTCGTCATGTACTTAGTGTAGCGCCGCACTTGAGGCGTACTAAACTTGACTATGAAACTGGCTCTTAAACTTGTTTAGTATTCTATACTTGGAAAATTAATATTTAAAAAAATAACCTTTACGAAACTTATATTTTTTTACCTTACTAGCGAATAACTCGAACGGGTAGTAAGACGCGGTGCTAAATATTATTATTATTATTTACCTTACTGTTATCAAGAGAAGAATAAAGAATATTATCTTTTCATAAGTTTTCCGTCTTCAGTGTAATCGTTAAGCTAAAATCAATGTTAAATGTTCGTGATTCGGTCCTCTTAAAACATAAGTAGTATGTGGATAAAATTCCAAGTAGAGACCTGAATAACATTATTTTTATTTATTCTAGTGATACTTTAAGATGCCATGCCTTATTGTTTCCTTAGTAGAATCAATTCTACCTTTGGGAGTCGTGATAGAATATTTCTCTACCTGTGATCTCCTGGCTGGTCTCCAAGAGTAGTTGTGTCATCTCCTCGGCGCGGTCCGAGACTAGTCTCAAGGTCACGTTGAGAGGGTGTGCTCGTTGGGGGCCGTGTAACGTCACCAGAACAGCCGTCGTCTTGCCAGGTACCGCCAGTTCTGGCGCCACGACAGAGATGCCCCTGCACACAAATACAGAGGTTGGACGTCAGCAAGAGGATAACACAAAAATAGAAAGATCTCCTTTCATATCCGTGTCAGGATCAACACAAGCCGCGTTGTATGTGACGTGTGGGTCATTCTACAAGAGAGTACATCGGGATATAAACACGTTAGACACAAAGTATATAAGTTATATTATTTTAGTGAATTAGAAACAATATATCTATGTCTAGTTAACAGCGTTGTTTGGCTTTATGGGGGAGGGTAAGGAGGGAATAAAACTAAATATTGAGTCATAAAAACCCTACAAAGTGGAAAAAAGAAAATACAAACCTAATTCCTGCAAGATTGCAAATTGGGTTTCATACATTATCTTAGAAAATGTTTTTATTTTCATTAAAAAATAGATAAATGTAACATGTGGCGTGAAGCTGTGGCAACATGGTTGCCCTAAGCAAAGAAATGTTCAAAATCAGAGTTTAAATCTGGATACCTATTTCTTATTTCTTTCTAATTTATTTGTTTTGGAACTAAATATTCATGTTAAAAACATTTGGGTTGTGTGAACAGTAAATGTGTCATTTAGTTTTAAATCACCAAATTTCTATAAAAAAATTATCATAACCTGCCTTTGAATTAAATTAAATAATTTCGTGTTATATGCTTCATTTCATTTATTTATTAAACAGGTTAATTAATATTACGATAATTAATGTTTTAATATAAATAGTTGTAATTTTAACTATTGTATATTTTATAGTTGTTGAGGGCCTATTCAACGATAATTAGATCAAAATATCGGCCCTCTCCTTTCTTGATACATAAAGAACAACCGTGTCTTTGACGTTGAAATTGGAACAATACGACTTTAATACTTTAAAATTATACGCATCGGTTACCGCATGTAGGCCAGTAGATTTACATAAAGACATGGATTAAAATTATATAGAATACATTTTGGTGTCAAATTAAAGGTGTATTTTGTGCAAAAAATCCACCTTTTGATACAATACAATTTACAGCTGCCTTATTAGAAAAATAGTGGACACTTTCAAGTTTTTTAGTTTATTAAAATAAAACTGTTGGCTATACAAATAAATGACACTGAAATCCACACGGACCTTCTCGCTCTATTGTTTATAAATGGAGACATCTACTCTAAACTCGTAATTTATGTAAAACGAAACTAGCAAACCAAAGCATAAATTGCACTATACTAAAGTAAAACATTTTTTGAGTCCCGGTTTTATATTTTATAAATTCATTTTTAAGAATTAATGTCCTCATTTATATGTTTGGACAAATAAAAAGATCGATATTAGGTCCACAAGGGTTAACACTTCGTAATAAAATTTCAATTTCCGTTTAAAATTTTCGACATTTAATTAAGTGTTGCACATCTTCAGGTCATCGCATTGCTATTAAATTCTTTATTTATAAATTTGGATTAATAAAAAAATGTAAATATTGACTATCAAGTCTCAAATGGAGATAGATCATCGCTGAACAAACATTTCTACTAAGAGGTTTAAAGATGAATAACATAAACTTTTTGATATAATTACTTGTATTTAACTAATCTATGGCATTGGAGAATTATTGCGTTAAAACAGAATTAGTATCTCTACAACTAAAGCGCACAAAGTTGTGTTAATATATTTGCCAATATCTCCGAAACTAATAGTTTTTTAAAAATATATTTCAAACAAAAGTTTTTTAATTCTAACAGTGCTACAATTTTACAATCAAAAGCTATATATTGTATCTCAAATAGCTGTGGAAATACTGAAATTTCTGGTATTGTAAAGTACCTTAATTCATTTTAATAGGAAAATGAAAATAACCATTTTATTTATAATTTTAATCAACGCCTGGATACAAATGTTAATCAAAATCGATTTTTTTTCTCGTTTCGCTTTTTGTTAATCTACTCTTAATTTTAGGGTTAAACAGACACACAGACAGATGGCATTACAAAAATAACTTTTTAGGGTTCGGGGGGTCATGAGACGTCGAGATCCATTAACATTTTGGGTTAGAATATTTGTATGGCTGCAATACCTTAACTTACTTTTAGAAAAATTATTATATATATACATATTTGCATATAAATTAAAAGTTATTGATTTTTTAAAAATGTGTTTCAAATAAAAGATTTGTACTATAAATAACCCTACATATTTGCCATGATAAGTAATTTCATATCTCAAAGAGCTACGGAGATGATATAAAATAAATGTATTTACGCATCAGACCAGAACCCTTTAAGTCATTTTGCCTAAATATTGAGAGTAGCCATTTTAATTGGAATATTTACAAATGTTTAGAAATGAAATTTAATAAATATCGTTGAAGCCGATTGTGAGCAATTATAAATTTTATCTTTTTGCCGATCAGTAAATTAACCTTAATTTTAGGGTTAGATATCCAATTCCAAAATATCTCGGGTCAACCTTATGAACATCCTAAATACCAAGCTCTAGTCCAATCGGTAAAATAATTTATGCTCTAGTCCTAGGTACAATACACACAGACAGATAGACAGAGGGAAATTCAAAACCAAGGCTTCAACCAGAGATCATGAAAACCATAGAAGATTAATAAATACTGTTTCTTCAAATATTATAGCTACAGGAACTGCGAACATTTACAAAAACAAAACTGCTTCCACAGCCCGCGAGTTCATCATAAGATATCAGATTAAAGGCTGGAATATTAAGACTCAGTTTGTTGGAGATGGAAAATAATAAATTTAACGATCATACACCCACGTGCATTACATGTTTGCTCTGCATGTATAAGAAACATTGATTCCAGTGTGTGGTTGTCTGTGAAGACCACCATGGGGAAGAGTGTTATAAAAATAGGACTTATTGTTGGATTTGTCAGAAGATGATGATTATGATGAAATTTATGCTGGTGGTTTGGTGACAGGGGAAGTATAACTTTATATACCAGTGTAAATAAATGTATTTAAGATGACCATCACTACCCACAATGACGTTTATTTACTTCAATAATATTAAATTGTTCATAATATATTTAATTATTTATGTACCATTACTTAATATTGCTTAAATATTCAATTTCCAACCAAAACCCTCACGATGTACTAGCTTTATATAAATTTCTGAAATAGTTTAAATATAAACCATCAATTATATGTTTAACAGTTCATCTTGGAAAAATATGGTATGCAAGCATATTTTTTGTGAACTTTATTGTTCTTTGAATTCAGAAAGACATTACTTTTATTTGGATGCACCGTTTTTTGAAATAAACTGTAAAAACCTAAATGGTCCGTTAATTTTCGAATATGGTGAACGCAAATTATATTGGATCAGGAAGGATCTTTGATCTTTTTTCCTGGAGAGGAGGATATTTTGTTCGAGAGCAAAACATTTTTATCTTTAATTAGTACCTGGCCAAGGCAAATTTTTACTCTTTTCTACGCGTCTAATAATCGTATACGTAACTATAGTAGCATATTATATTGGATTGCTGGTGACGCAGAGATAATGGTTCAAATACCGGTTGGGTGTAATACAGTCGTTTTCCTTAAACGGGTTCTCACTCCCCCTCAACTTATAGTAAAGTTATATCTCCACTAATACTATACCTTACTCATCTCTAGTCCATGTATGGTAATGAATGCACGAGTGTGATCCAAACGGATACTAAGAGACATGTTGAATGAGCACCATTTTGAAATTGCACACAGAGAGATTGGGAGCTAGAATAACATAGACAAGGAGATAGTGATAACGAGTTTAGTTCACCAACTTATCGACAGCAGCCCCATGCCCGGGTGTAAGGCTACCGTAGCTGAGATACGACCAACCACAACTAGACAATATCTACTCGTAAAAACCTGAGAGTATTTAAAATGTTTTTGAGATATCAGCTTATGTACCTTTCTTGAGCAGTTAAATCAGGAGTCTTACCGTATTTTGAAGCTATTTATAAAGTAGTTAAGAAACATTATTATTATTATTATTATTAGCACCGCGTCTTACTACCCGTTCGGGTTATACGCACTTACAATAATGTGTAATGGTAAGGTGATTGTGATATGAAATGGAGGACCTACAGTTTAACGTGGAATCCGAACCACGGTGGAGGCCTGGCATTCCCCACATGTCTTGTCAGAGGTGAAGGAAGGGTTTGGTAATCAGATAAATCCTTGCCGGGATCGAGGATTGAACCCCGGCCGCCAGCACTGAAGTCTGACACCTTACCCCTAGACCGCCAGGTCACCTACGTTAAGAAACAATTCTAGGTGAGGATATGATTTCTTTAGTTGGTGGCATTTATATTTCTCTCAATTATTAATCACCCCAGGACAGTTTTCTGGTTTCTTGTGTCCCAGCACTATCGTAAATTAAAAATCTAAGCGTTTTGTTTAAATTGTTTGGTGCTGGTTGTGTTTAAATTCTGAGTTTAAATACGTAGTTTCTGATTAATATAAAATAAGATTGGATTTGTTTTCATTAGGATATTCCCTCTCAAATATTCTAGGCTTCAAGAATTCACAGCTCACAGGTAGTTACTAGATTGGATTCAGGAAATAACATTTTATTAATAACACTTGAGTTTTAAATATAGATTATATTTTTATTTCAAACAAAGCACTATAGGGATTTTATGATTCATATGATCTATTAGTGCCCATAAAATAAAGCTCATTGAAATTTGATAGCCTAAAGACTTTAACCTAAGTTTCAATGAAAAACACTAACTGGATAATACATATAGTTAGGAAAATTTATTAATTTTACAAAATTCGGTTATAAAAGATAATTTCAGAGAAGAGAACTTTCCTTAATCATGAAATTTGAGAGTACAGTACTATGATATATAAACAAACATAACTTATTTTGTGAAATCATATTTAACTCAACTTCCATTGACACACATATAATGTTATCCAGTGAGTGCTTAATTTTTTGTATATAATTATGTTAGTATCACAGAAAATTTTCCACTTTTTATATTATTAACTTGGCATAGGTGGGCACACGGGCTAAGGCGTGAATTAAATTCATATAGTTAGCACTAATGGGAAGGTCGTGGTCTAAATCTTGTCCCCTTTAAATAAACGTGATTTTTCCAATATAATTTTACAAAAACAAATTTAATCTATTTTAATACTATTAATTTATATTCTTTACAGAATCATCATGGATGGGTAATTGGATGTGCTTCCAACTCAATTGGATGGCCAGGATTTAATGCAGAATAAGCACAAAGGGAATTTTATTTTAATTAATATTTGATAATTCTTTCCTCTAGTTAACAGTGGTGCATTTTACTTTGTTTCAACCGCCTCATTTAGTATGATGAATTAGTTTTATATGATTTTAAAATATCCTTTATTGGTAATAGGCTTAAAACCCGTCACACGAGATTATTTGATATAAAGTCATGCACGTATCATTTAATTTAGTTTTAAAAATGTATTCCTTTGGTAAGAAAACTACCAGCTCACTAGAATGAAGGTCTCATATTTCTAAAATAATCTTGTTTGATGACAACACTATTGTATTTATTTTAATATTACCACACACATCTTACGACTCAAAGGAATATGGCCATGAAATTTATCAAATAATAGTTTAAACTTGTACAAAGATCCCCTTCAATATTTTCAAAAGATAAATAATATTACTTCAAAAATTAACTCAACAAAAAATAATTGAGAGCGGTAGATGCAACATTAATGGATATAAGTCAAATAGAGCCTTTATATTTATATACCTTCCAGATCCTTTTAAATATTCAATTTCTATGATGTTACTTTTTGTGGTAAGATTGAACAACTTTACAGTGGCGCTTCTTTAGAATAAAGGTTTTGTTCAACCAATACTTTTATCGGTTTTTGATAAAAATGTTTAAACTGTTCACCCTGACAGTTAAATGCTGCCCTTGACTCATGTATATATCCATGAAACTACCCCATATAAGAAACAAGATAGGTAGTATCCAGTATTCTACATAAAGAATGCACAGTACTTATGATCTAATAATGAAACCAGGAGCCAGAGTTTTACTATTTATTTGGCCTATATTAAGGATGTGATATATCAAATTATAATTTTAATGTATTTAAAAAATAATAAACAGGCACATCATCACTGGATTGTATCGTAATAGTAAACGTAAAAAATTATAGATTATATATAAATACATATATATAATTACAAATAGCATATTATACATAATATATAATATTTATAATTTATTATATATAATATGAATAAGCTATGAGTAAAACATATTACTATGTAGGGGAGGGTGGGACACAGTGTAACAAAAAAGTTTAAGTTTTTCGTATCTTCCATGTTTATGTAACAAATGAAATGGCTCTTTCTTAAATACATGTTGTTACTCATTGGTTAATAATATAGATGTCTATTGTTTCTATTAACACGATGAATTTCACTATATTTACCGATATTTGTGAAACTGCAGTCTGTCACACTGTACCCCATACCTGGGGCAAAGTGTAACACACTAAAGAGTAAAGTGTAGCAATAAAAGAAAGTAGAAATAGTGTTATTAATGTTAAGTATATACACTGATATTTATTCTATAACAATACATTGGTTGTACTCAATTAGAAAATTATTTTTAACCGTAGTTCTTACATGTATATCCTAATCAATGGACGTCTAGGTTATCCATATTAACGTCAAAAAAAAAAGATATGGTTTAAATATTTTATTTTGACCTGCAATTAGAGGTTGGGGTAACACCATAGTAATATCTGTATTTGTTACAGAATATATATATATATATATATATATATATCTTGCTCAACTTGAAACATTAACTTCCTGGGATCCTTTACTGATTTTCTAAGATAGCTTATCTCAAAAGCACCATCTTCATCTTTCTATTTTATAATTTTCCCAACATAAATCACTAGTTTTTTCCTTGGAAAAGTGACCAATACATAATCACCACCTTTTGATTCTCGAATTTCTGCAATAGGTTTATCATCTTCTTCGTGGCAGTTAATATCCTTGAAGGATGTTAAGACTGGAGAATTATCCTTCTCGTCTATCGTGTCCAATTCTTCTCTAAATAATTTTTTAATGCTTTCTTTTCTACAGTTTTTATTTCCTTAGCATTTATTTGCTGTGCACGTTGTGCCAAGCTTTCCTTTACAGGTATATCTGTTGTAATGCAACTTCTTCCCTTTCTTCTTTTGTTGCAAGGTTTTATACTTTCTGCCTTTGGACAGGGCTGATGACCTGTGTAGGAATCTGATAAATATGTTTATTTTCCGTATCCCTAACTAACACCACAGTTTCACTTGCGATTATATTACCTTCTCCTGACGTACAAGGCAATGAGTTACCAATTGTCATCATTTCATTTTGATATTCTGGGTGGTCTGTCACATCACTGCTAAGATAATCATCATCATTAAACACATCTGAGTCATAGG
>CABEEJ010001086.1:0-77076 GCA_901482245.1 Timema douglasi | reverse complement strand
TCTGAGTCATAGGGAAATATACCTGTCTTTCTAAAACTAGATATGATGTTTGATAGTGTCATAGATTCTTTGAAAGCTTTCCAAACACATTAGGTAATTTGGTAAATATTGAGTGGAATGCCATGATGGTTCAACGGTCATGATTCTTTGGCACGATCATAGTGCGACTGAAATAAATGGAACACACTTACATCTAGAGGTTGCATTTTATTACTGCAGGGAGGTGGAATCGTCAGTAGAGTACTCCATTATCCTTGGCAATTTCAATGGCTGCTAGAGCAAACTGGCTTTTATGGTTGTCAAAAATTATAAGTAACGGATTTTCTTTTGAAGAATGAGAATGCGCTACAAAATTTTGCATTACCTGCAGGAAAAGACTTCTGTTTAACCATCCAGATGGCGTAGAAAGTCCTTAGGTTCCTGGGGGTGCACCTTTGATAATGTGTTCGTTAAAGTGAACCCTTGGAAATACCATTACAGGAGAGTCCAAAACCATAAGCAATGACAGAGCCAGCAAGTAGCAATGAGTGTGCCCTTATCACCACTTGTAGCCGTATTCAATTGTTTAACACCTTTCGGTGCGAGGATCCGTTTTGGTGTTTGTACCGTCGAGTTGCCTGTTTCATCTAAGTTATATTATTATTATTATTATTATTATTATTATTATTATTATTAGCACCGCGTCTTACTACCCGTTCGGGTTATACGCACTTACGCTAATGTGTAATGGTAGGGTGATTGTGATATTAAATGAAGGACCTACAGCTTAACGTGGAATCCGAACCACGGTGGAGGCCTGGCATTCCTCACATTCACAAGATATCTTGTCAGAGGTGAAGGAAGGGTTTGGTAATCAGATAAATCTCTGCCGGGACCGAGGATTGAACCCCGGCCGCCAGCATAGAAGTCTGACACCTTACCCCTAGACTGCCAGGTCACCATCTAAGTTATATATCCTGGTACCATCACTGAAGTTAGTAGTGCGATAAGATATCTTTATCAAGATAAATTCAAACATTTTGTTTATTGGAGGAAGTTGCCCTTGATAAACTACAGGGATCAGGTCGTCGAGGACTGAGACATGGATGTCGATCTCTGAAACTGTACAACTAGTCTATACCGGACATTTTCTTCTCCAAACAGCACAGAGGAATTTCAAGACAATTTTGTTGAACCATTTCAAATGTCAAACGCAGAGTTTCCACAGTATCCAATCCATAACACATGTATGGATACTGAACTAAATATGACACCAAAACAACTTCTTGTTCATTCTTAAAAATACGTGAAAATATACTTTGGACAGTTGCGCATCTCAGATCCCTCATTAGCTTTTTTTATATATCTGAAATAAAAAAAAACTGTGTTAAAATAAGAGGCCTAAAATAGTTAAGATAAATTTAACAAAGTGTTAGAAATGGTTATTGTGTGACTCTTGCTATTTCATGGTTCATGAACAATGTTCCGTAGTTTACATTCTTTGCTGTTACTGCCAATTGGCGTGAGCTCATTCCCTTAGATACCAGATCAACTGCTGCCCTCATTTCATTTTCGGAAAATAACCCAATATCTGTTTTCCCTTTCCTATGACGAACAATTACTGCAACGGTTCTCTCTAAAACACAAATCAGACATAATTTTTAGGCATATTAATTATTATTATTATTACTATTATATGCATAGTTGAAATGATTACTGCATCAAAATCAAATTAAATATTTTTATATTTCCACCCGACCTTTATGTTATATATTTTCACTCTAAGAATTTCACAATATTTTAATCTTATTTTTGTAGACTCCATTAGTATAACTTAATATTGATTATATATCTGTTCAAATCCTAAGTTTAAAATATTTCATGGGGCACATGGGTCAGATTACAACATTGTTACACTCTGCCCCATGCCCAGTTGTTAAACTGTGCCCCATAGAGCCTAGTAAAGGTTAGATAAAAATTCTAGATATTTATAGCCTACTTGATGAATAGTAATAGCACCAATATGTAAACAATGAAACACTTTCATTACTATAATATTATAACCATAATATATTATTAACTTAAGGAATAGTTAACAACACAAAATATATAAAAGAAAATACTTTACTTACCTGAAAACAAAGAGATAGTTTTAAACCAAGTGCACTGCCCACGTACCATTCAGCTTCACATTCAGCTGAACTGGCGGAAAGTGTCAACATAGCTACCGCTAGGGGTTTAGTTCCTGATTTCATCATAATTCGCGCGAGATTCAATGTGTTATATTGTACCTCATGTATCACTCTGCCCCAACCTCCCATATATATAGTAAATATATTTTAATATAAAATAATATATGATGTATAATAGTATATATTATACAATATCTAATAAAATACTATACAATATATAACAATTTATTATATACTATATAGGAGTATATTATATAATATATAGATTATATAGAATTTATAATATGTAAATAATATATTAGATATAAATTATATATGATGTATACGCAATATATAATATACATAAATAAAATATATAATATGTATCAATTGATCATCTAATGAAGATGATGCAAAGAAAGAAATGATAAATATATCAATTTAATGAAAATTAATTCAAATCTTACTTCACGACCACATTTTATACATCTTTGTACCTTCTTCTGCCCTCTGATCCATGTATTCAAGTCTTGATGTCCCTCTTGAGTTCTTCCCTTCCTCATCTTCTTCTATTATTATTATCATCAAACTAATAAGTGTTATTTTTCTTAACACTTCCTTATTCAATACTATCTCTTTCCATGATAATTTCAACATTAATCTGTAACATCATGTTTCAAATGCTTCTTGCATTTTCTTTTCCCCTGCAACATTGGTCCATGTTAAAAACTCATAAAGTGCACTTAAAGTTTTATTTGCAAACTGTAGCTGTGCCACCATTTTAATCATGTGAACATATTCAAAGATGGGAATTTTAAACGCGACACTAAGCGTTTAATATTTCAATATATTTATATATTCGATCTATATTCTAATATATAAAGACCATAGTTGAAAGATGTCATTGCAACATTAACGCATGAAGTTTTTTAGGTTTTAATTTACAAGTTAAAAATAAAATTAAACCTAATCACAGGAATTGAAATAAAAAAAGTTTCATCTGAGCTCACGAATGATCTATCAAAGAAATACACAGGTTCTATTCCTTGTCTGTGGGTTAGTGTCGTACATCACTAATACCCTATGGTACATTCTGTGATTAACGTGGGAGCCAAGAACAAGTCATTGTGACTATCTTATATAATTAATAAGCTACTGTCAAGCTCACATGTCCATCACAGACTATACCTTCAAATAGAAGTAGCCGAATAGTCGATCGTGACCGATAGCCGCATGTTTGATTGATCACCTTGGCGATCGATTAAAAGTTAGTTAGAGAAAGAGAATGAAAGAGTTTTTTCAGTTGTTTCTTAAATGAATATTATAAAATCTAAATATCGAAATTATCTGATTTATGGACACTTACAATCCTACCTTTGTTTGTGTCAGAGTAATAATGAATCCTCTTTCAACAAAATATACTAAGACTATGCAACCATACTATGAGAAAGTACTTTCTTCAGTGAAATTATACAATTTAGTATTGTAATTTAATGAAAAACTCAGTTTCATTCAGTGAAAGGTTTTTAAGGTTTTATACGTACTAAAAAACAAAATCGGCTATTTTTTTAAAAACCAATAATACAAACAAAGCCAGTCTATGGTTACATAATAGATCACAAATTATTTTTCCCTTCTGGAGTAGATCACTAGATACAAACACTTGCCCCTCCTACCCTAAAATAAGGATATATCTATGACCTTGATCAGTTAATGAATCTAAATATCTAAATAGTTGGGCTCCTTTTAAAATACCGTGTTCAACTGGTAATTACTTACATGTTTTTAAATAATTTTAATCTATATAATTAAATATCTTTTTTTAAAAGCTATCAATAAAAATAATTAGTGTTTGGAACATTGTCAAAAATATAATGACGTCATTTTAAGTACACGAGAATAACGTGACAATCCATTTCTATTGGATTGTGGAAATGGAAGCAGAAAAACAATAGAATATCCGTGTCATGTTATTTATGGGTTCCATAAACCCGACGCCCGCCAGTGTGTTTGTGTCCCCCCTCCCCTCTATACCAGTCCCCTGAGGACCAAACACAGCGCCGCGACGCGAGTTATCGATCTGAGTACGGCAGGTTGCCTATCAGGGTGTTGTACCACTTATGAAAATTCGTGTCAGCGTGTGTACGTGTGTGTAGGTGATGTGAGATGCCGAGGCCAGACATGACTCGATGAAGAGAATATATCAACTGAAATAGTTTCCACTCCTTAAATTGATGCCATTCCTTACTCATCCCTACAACTTTAAAAATATATATTCTATATCAAATAAAAATGGAACGTATAGATGAATAGTGTAGTTGAATGATAAAATAAATAAATAAAACAAACTTGCTATTACCTATTTGATATATTATTTGTGATGTTGAGATGATTTTAATAAATCATTTATATTTAATAATTATTTGATTGACAACCATAGGGTTATTATTTATTTATCTCTTTTAATCTTCTAAAAATGAACCACTGTGAACTAAGCCTTCTATACAATAACAATTTGTTGTTTTTTATTTTCCATTTTCCAATTAAAGTTTTGATTTATATGAGTACAGTGAGATTTATTCTATGAAATTTTCCAAACAGGAACATTTTTAATACTTTAACTAAGCATACCAACAGTCATAGAGTAAAGTCTTAGAACTTATAAATTGGATTGAAAATTTAAAATAGTTTGAAATAATATGAATTATTTAAAAATAGCTATAATTAATTTTATTCAATTCCTTGATATTCTCTTTTAAAAAATCGTAAAAGGAGGAGGAGGAAGAAGCTAGAATTTAGTGTGAAATACGCGCATCCCCGTTTAAAAAGATCAGAACGCCCTTAGAATTCATCGTTCAGACTCAAACCTTGACCTCCATGCCATCAGAATATGATTTTTGGATTGGCTTGAAATTAAGTCCGCTTACTCACAGTTGCGGATAAATTTTACATAATTAACTCATCCCTAGAGGGATGAAGTATCAGGCATAGCTTTTATATGCATTAAAAAATAAAACACTAGAGGAATATTTTAAAGGCATCAAATTTTGAAACAAGACGAAAGAAATATTTATTTTGTACCATAGACTAACTTAGCCTCACAGATGAGATAAAATGATTATATATATAACCATCTTGGACTTTATAAAAATATAAATAATAGAAATGTAAGTGATAATGTAGTTTAAATTATACTGATATATTATTAAAATATAGGAGCCAACATTTATCTATAATATAAATGTTGAATACCTTATTTTAATTAAATTAAATTTATTAATAAACTAAGGTGTTCACGTAAGATTAAATATTTAATAATAAAGAAATGTAACTTATATTTGTAAGTACAAATTATTAATTTAATTAGTTAGTTACTGTAGATACTTAAAAAATACTCATATTATATGTATATTTATGTATATGTATAAATACATACGTTCATAAGTAGTATCATATCGCATAGCAATGTATACTTATATATATTTCCATATATTTGCATGCATATATATAAGCATATATATATGTATGCACATATATAGGCCTAATAGAATTAACGCAATGCGGAATTTCTCAATTTATTTAAAAACATCAGAACAAAAAAAAAAGGATTTCAATAGATTTTTTGAAAATCAAATGTAATTAGATTTTATAAAAATAAAAATTGTTTTAAAAATGATTACTGATAGTATTTAATCATTTTGTTTCATGGCCGTCACTCGCCTAACAATGTGCAGGAAATGTTCAATTATTTATATATTAAGCCTACCTAATTAATTAACAAAATACTAACAATGAAATAAATAGATCTCTCAACAAGTTTCAATTAATTTGTTGAAAAGGAAAAAACTTTTGACAGCACACTGATACAAAACTTCATAGCAACAAATAAAAGGGTGAAATATTAGAATTCTCTAATTTTCACTGGGTTCTAGTTAAAACAGCATATTATATTTTACCTATTATGAACAGTACTACAAAAAGTATTTCCGTAATTTTATACGTCCTAATTGACGAGAATAATGCCAAAATCGCATGGAGGCACAGCAGTGAACGGTACGAGTATTAAGAGATTTAATGAGAACTGGATTATAACAATTATTTGCACTTCACGTGAGAATTATTTAGAAATTACAATTTAATTAATGATAGATTTGTAAAGACCATTGAAATATTCTTAACTCACCATTTATAATTTATTTTATTTAATAAATGATATTTAAAGGCATTGGTTTTCTACACATAGAATATATATTATTTAAATTAATTATCAGATAGGCACAGAGGTTTTAGTATATTATTATAAGATCAAATTTGAGTATATATGTCATTAGTAGCTACCATAATTGTGTAGCGTCTTTTAATCTGTTTTTTGAAGTTATAATTGGGACAGTTAAATATTCAAGATATTTATAGATTAAGATGGCTTGCACTGAGATATGGAGGGTATAAGCACTTGGACTAAGGCATCAATATAGTCCTGTCTGGTCTCCCAGTGGTGAGTAGACCGGAGCTGATATCCTGGATAGTATTAATAGTCCTATTATTAATAATAATACAAAAGGGATTTTAATGTCAATGTTATGTTATTTGACTTTACTTATACATACACAAAACTAATCAAACAAGTGATTGGTTTAGAACTTAAATAAATCCAATAATGTGCCATTCGTATACCCTGCACTGTAGAGAGCTTACCTTGTTCAGTTCCTCTATGGCATAGCTTATAGGGTAGGACCATAGTGTAATCCATCAAGGGAAATACTTCTATCTTTCAGAGTAAAAAGGAGTGTATATACAATAGTAAAATAGTATTACTAAACAAAAACTGGAGCTAAATACAAATAATATGACATAACAAGATCTGGAGCTAAATACAAATAATATGACATAACAATAAATGGAGCTAAATACAATTAATATGACATAAAAAGAGCTGGAGCTAAATACAAATAATATGACATAACAATAAATGGAGCTAAATACAATATAATATGACATAACAAGATCTGGAGCTAAATACAAATAATATGACATAAAAAGAACTGGAGCTAAATACAAATAATATGACATAACAAGAACTGGAGCTAAATACAAATAATATGACATAACAAGAAATGGAGCTAAATACAAATAATATGACATAAAAAGAAATGGAGCTAAATACAAATAATATGACATAACAATAATATGGAGCTAAATACAAATAATATGACATAACAAGAAATGGAGCTAAATACAAATAATATGACATAACAAGAAATGGAGCTAAATACTAATAATATGACATAGCAAGAACTGGAGCTAAATACAAATAATATGACATAAAATGATCTGGATCTAGATACAAATAATATGACATAACAAGAACTGGAGTTAAATACAAATAATATGACATAAAAATAATTGGAGCTAAATACAAATAATATGACATAACAAGATCTGGAGCTAAATACAAATACTATGACATAAAAAGAACTGTAGCTAAATACAAATATTATGACATTAAAAAGAGCTGGAACTAAATACAAATAATATGACATAGAAAGATCTGGAGCTAAATACAAATAATATGACATAACAATAAATGGAGATAGATACAAATAATATGACATAACAAGAAATTGAGCTAAATACAAATAATATGACATAACAAGAAATGGAGCTAAATACAAATAATATGACATAACAAGATCTGAAGCTAAATACAAATAATATGACATAGAAAGATCTGGAGCTATATACAAATAATATGACATAACAATAAATGGAGCTAAATACAATATAATATGACATAACAAGAAATGGAGCTAAATACAAATAATATGACATAACAAGAAATGGAGCTAAATACAAATAATATGACATAGAAAGATCTGGATCTATATACAAATAATATGACATAACAATAAATGGAGCTAAATACAAATAATATGACATAAAAAGAATTGGAGCTAAATACAAATAATATGACATAACAAGATCTGGAGCTAAATACAAATAATATGACATAAAAAGAGCTGGAACTAAATACAAATAATATGACATAGACATATATGGAGCTAAATACAAATAATATGACATAACAAGAAATGGAGCTAAATACAAATAATATGACATAACAAGAACTGGAGCTAAATACAAATAATATGACATAAAAAGAATTGAAGCTAAATACAAATAATATGACATAACAAGATCTGGAGCTAAATACAAATAATATGACATAAAATAATTATAAATTAATAAAAATATTATTACCTAACATATTAATATACTAAGAATATTCTTAAAGCGTGGGTGATAAGAGTTATTTAAGAATGCACGTTGAGAGCGGTTCTTACAAAGTACAAACATATTTTTTGTGGTCAACATCGAAATCATTTTAATATATCACGCGTGCTATTTTATATGCATTTACTCTCTATTAAAAAGAAATGCTGAATATCACATGATTTTATTTATATATGTATATATATAAATCCCCTTGAAATAGATCTAGTTTTCCTAGCTTTCAGATATGTCCTCACGGAATAAAATTGGCGTATAGCACACACTTACACATATACAAACACATATACTATAATATCATTCTGCACACCGAAATTTCACAACTTAGCTACCACACAAATATTATTAGCCAGTTTTACTTTGATACCTCTAAATTATAATGTTTTATATCTTTGGTTAAGGTATTAGATGATTGAGAAGATGAAACCGTAAAATAATTTGACAAAGCATTTGATCTATATGTGGGAATAAATAAATTATTGTAAAAGTGGGTGGTAGGTTTATTATTAGTGTTGAGGGAACAACAATGTGAAAAAAATGTATTGTAACAAGATTGACATTTATAAATTCCTGGTGACCTGGCGGTCTAGGGGTAAGGTGTCAGACTTCTATGCTGGCGGCCGGGTTTCAATCCTCGGTCCCTGCACATATTTATCTGATTACCAAATTCCTTCCTTCACCTCTGACAAGACATCTTGTGAATGTGAGGAATGCCAGGCCTCCACCGTGGTTCGGATTCCACGTTAAACTGTAGGTCCTTCATTTCATCTCACAATCACCCTACCATTACACATTAGTGTAAGTGCGTATAACCCGAACGGGTAGTAAGACGCGGTGCTAATAATAATAATAATAATAATAATAATAATAATAATAATAATAATAATATAAAATCCTCCACTCAATTGGTGATAAACCATCAATTTAAAAAAAAATTATTTTAATCAAATAACGTGATCTTCTGAAACGACTAATTATATCAGCATACGTCTAATAGACTAACTTAAATATAGAACAGACAAAACACCAAGACTCCATAGATTAATGAATCGCTGTGAAAGAGGAAATTAAATTTCACCGATGATAAAATTTTCGTTCATGCCAGGTATCGAACCTGGGACCCTTAGCACAGTAGACAGACATGCTACCGACTGAACTAAGGTGTCGTAGTATCAACAGACTCTGCCTTAAGATATGAGCGAAAATGACATGAGATGATTAGCTCAGTGATTAAAGTATTGACGTACTAAGCCAAAGGTTCCGGGTTCAATTCCAGTGTGTAGGTTTAATTTTTCAATTTTCAGAACAAAAATTACCTTTCTAATGTTTACAGCAAAACTGCAAAAACTGAGTTGAAATTGTGTATAAAAATGTTAGTTTTAAAAGTTTTTCATTAATTTATTATAAATTATATCGACTTTGAATAATGAGTATTTTTGATTAATCATAAATAGAAAAATATATATTTGTACCAATTTTAGATTGTTTTAAAATGGATTCTTAGGTTGTCTATAGATTTGAACCTTTCTCAATTTTAATTTCTAAGGATAAAAACAGACTTTAGTAATTCCCATTTGTAGCAATAAAATGTATTAATATTTGTTTATGGTGACCTGGCGGTCTAGGGGTAAGGTGTCGGACTTCTATGCTGGCGGCCGGGGTTCGATCCTCAGTCCTGGCACAGATTTATTTGATTACCAAACCCTTCCTTCACCTCTGACAAGACATCTTGTGAATGTGGGGAATGCCAGGCCTCCACCGTGGTTCGGATTCCACGTTAAACTGTAGGTCCTCCATTTCATCTCACAATCACCCTACCATTACACATTAGCGTAAGTGCGTATAACCCGAATGGGTAGTAAGACGCGGTGCTAATAATAATAATAATAATAATAATAATATTTGTTTAGAGTCTAATTAGCTTAATATTATGAACATCCTTAAATTGATATTATAGTTTAACATTTCGGAACTCAGCTATGGTTAAAATGGCCAACAACTTTTAAAGTTTTAATATTCAAGATATTTTATATTAATAATGTAAAATTTAATAACTGAGGGGGTTCGGGCAAAAACATGTTAACCCTCATAATTTAAATAGGATATTTTCACTATTTAAAATTCTATAAAATCGTGAATTCTAGCTATAAGAAATAAGTAAAATATGCATTAATTTTAGTATTTCTCATTGTCTTGACTGACTATAAGAACAATTTGTGGTTCAAGTGGCATGCAGCCAGAAATCACTGCAAACATATTTTGTCATCAAATGAAGGTTACCATGTTTTTGCCCCAAACCCCTCAATAATATTATAGAATAAGACCACATGTAAAAATAAAGCATACAGTCACCTATTAAATTCCGACAAGTGCAAGTTTCATCAACAATATTTGAAATCTCAGATGCTATATTTAAACAAAAGAAGCATCTAGAATACCTGTTTTGCTTTGAATCGTATTGTACGTAGACTTTCCTTTAAAGCTAATTTTAAAAGAGTTTGAAATAAAATAATAAATACATTAAACAGTGTAAATTATAACTCTTAATTAAGTAAACTTTAATTATTATAGAATGGAAACAATGGCTAAATTAAAGGTAATTATATAATATAGGAAACAGCAAATATGATTTACTATTCTAAGAAAATATTGATCAAGATGATATCATAATACAATTCAAATCATCAGGAGCTAGGAATCAACGTCATCAGATGAGTAGACCCAAGTCATCAATTATTCATAGTAGTAAAAATAATCTAGTTTTAGTAATCAAAGTAATCATATAATAAAGCTGCAGATATCAGAATAATACAATCATGGTCGTCAAACTATATGCTTAGATTATAAAGAAACAAGGTCATCAGATTAGACAATTCAATGCCATTATATTAAATTATTCAATGAAATCAGATTTTATTAACCAATGCTATCAGAATATATTAATAAAAGTCATCAGATTATATTAACCATGACCATCATATTTTATTAATCAAGATAATTACACGATGAAGTTCATATCATAATTTGATAGCAATAAAGCTCAACAGATTATTAAGTCTACGTCCTAGGTCGATATAAATCAAAGCCGTCAGAGGATGAAGTCAATGTCTTTAGAGTTTAGTGATCAAGGTCATTAGGTTATTGATATAAAGGTTTTCAGATGGCTTTAATCAAGGTCATCATATTATTGTAATCAAATTCATAAGTGATAAAATTGAGGTCATCAGATGAAAAGTCATGATCGTGGAATCATAAAAGTCTTCACCCGTTTATAAAATCGTGAGTAGATATTTTAAAATAATAATTATGAACCAAAATTACCATGAAATTAATTTTTTAGTCCTCTATAATTGATCATTAGTCCGTTTAGATACAGAAATTTATTTTATAAAGGGCTAAGCCTTTTTAAACTAGATAATAAAATGTAGTTTCTCCCAAATTAAAATATTAGCCGTATAATTGCTTTTCAAGTATAATTTGAGAGTGGTTTAAATTTAAAGTAATACATTGGTATTGGGATTCCAACCATATTTTAAATTTCAATCAATAACCTTGATCCAGCTATTTTAATATGTTTTACTTAGTTGAGAACATAATTGATGACAAATGAATGGGGATATGTCGTTTGTTGTGTTCAAACTAATTTTAATGGAAATGAAATTACATAGGTTTTGTTTATCAAACCAAATTTAATTATAAATGCAATTAAAATTATTACATTCCTTATAGAGTAATTGTAAAGCTGCATAAATACAGACTTATACATATACTACTTATGTATGAGCTTTGGCTGTAATTAAATACCAACACTTAAATATACATTAATCTCTTTATAAATATATCCATACAAATTTTTTCATTTTACTATGATTATAAATAAATTTTACAGATTTAATTAGTCAAAATATTTTGGTTTTGAGTACCTGATTTTCAAAATAAAGTATTTTAAGATTCTTATGATAAAAGTGGTAAGCAACAAATTTATTACCTATAAACAATATAAATTTGTTTAACGTATACTATATATAGTATTTATTGATATTGTTAATATCAAACCTACAAAAATATTATAGGGCTGATTCAAGTACAAGTTATAGAAAAGGTGTCCACACTTGCGTCTTGGATGAGTGGGAAGACAATTAATAATTCTCACATTGTAAAACATAGTCGTCTCAGGAAAATCAGGACTAAACAAGAAAGAGCCTTAGTGAATATCAGTGATATCTTTTTATAACTCAATCCGTTATCAGCTTAGTAAATATTTCTAAATATTTTTTTTTTAAATAAGTTAGTTAGGACAACATTTGATAACTATAATATTTTTAAAATTAATTTAAGGTTAATATTACCGATCTTAAAGATTTATAGTTGTTACCTAATTTACACAAATCTATTTAATAGAGTGTTTTGGTTCAATCTATATAACATATTTTTTGTTCACATATAAATTTAAAAAATAAAAAGCTCATGGGGCCTTGTGCACGTTCCAATTTCAGGTGTCAGCTCCCCCTTAATCGAACAACGCCCCTGTTCATTACGGACGAATGACGCGGCTGAGTGCCTTCAACCGATGACGTGGCAATTCCCATCAGAGAAGACTTCTCTAACCTCCTCCCATATACGAGTTATCAGAGAATTATTAGATTAGAGAAATGGGTAAAAAAATAGAGGGAGGGGTTCATCCCCCTCTGATTTTGAAGCTACGAGGGGAGGTGCTATGGAACCATTAACTGACTTGTCCGGTCTATCTGGACCCCCTTCCTACCCCTTCAATACCATATGTTAGTCCCCCCCATGATGGACGTAGAGACTGGTCAGATAACGTTACTGAAGCGTGAATCATCTCCTCCCCCACCCCTTAACCTTCATCATCCCTCATACACTGTACACAACAGTGGAACTATTCCTCACGGTACTGCATTGTGCTACGTCACTAGGGGAATTCTACACCATATCATACCACTATTTGTTTGCGATAGAGAAAACCAGGCGTGGTCTCGATACATCCCACAGGAGCTGTTATCAACCTTGGTAGGTGTCAAGGAAGTGCTGGTCTATTGGTCAAGCCGTACTATGATTTACGTCCATTGTAGGCTATTAAATGTTGTGGTAGAAAAAAGAAGGATGTAACATTCTATGTATGACTAACAGTAAACTTAGTAAGAGCTATTTCGCCTATTGGTGGACCCAGACTAATTGCCAAGATTCCTCGGTCTAGATTGCTATGACAGGAAAAGGTTTAGATACCCTGTGGGATGTAGTAAGGTTGGTTTCTCATACATTGTTTACCACTCTCCCTCCACGCTAATAAGAGTAATAAAAGTCTAGTGAGAAGCGCTGTAAAATAAGCATCATTGTTAAGGTTAGATTTGTAAGAAGAAAAATTGACAGCTAAAGATAATATTCCCGCTATGCACACCCCAAAATTTCTTCAGGCACGTAAATATGTAACAAATATAATATCTTGTTTTCTTGTTTTTCAAGTTATCCTGAGTTGTTTTCAAACGGGCGATTGTATTAGATTCAGAAAACAAATAAACGACCAACTTCGCTAGAGTAGGTTTCCTTTGATAAGAATTCAAAGTTTTATATCCATGGGGTTTTAAATAACCCACAATGGAAACCAAGCGGACAAAGGCAATTGGGTCTCAATAGGGATAAGAGCAAAATTAATACAATATTATTTAAACTGAAAAATGACACCTGGCCACGGGAATTGCGCCTTGGACCTTTGGCTTAGTATGCCAATGCTCTACCACTGAGATCTTCGGGAATCTTCCTGTGCCCAGGGTTATTCCTCACACATGTGTGACTGACGATTTCCGCACGTCCATCATAGACTCTGCCTTAAAATATGAGTGAAGAATGACCCTGGACATGGGACAATTCCTGGATAGCTCAGTGGTAAGTGCATTGACGTACTAAGCCAAAGGCCACGGGTTCGGTTCCCATATTCAGTTGTCATTTTTCAATTGAAAGAATACCATCCTATATATTATTTATCTTGCCAACATCCCATTTTCTCAACTAATACAAAACCTACAGCGTTGAATAAGATATCAGTGGATAGGATTATTTTACCGACCTCTGACATAGCATACTCAGTTCACCTTAAACCACATTATTACCTTTACAATGACTATCAATAAGTCTCAGGGACAGACGCTTCAAACAGCTGGATTGTACTCGCCAAATGCTGTATTTACTCGTGGACAACTCTATGCAGCCTTTTCAATAGTCACTTAATCTAACAATATTGGTTTATCAATTACCGAAAATGGCAAACAAAACAATTAAGACAATTGCCTTCTGACATCAAATATTGTATAAAGCTCCTTTGTTGCAGACTGACAGCTCACAGCTGATTTCTGACAGCCAACATTCAGGTATATACCTAAATTTTGACTGTCAGAAGTGACAGCTGCTAAACACATGTTTTTGAAGATCATATGAATGGTTCAGCGTAGGGATACATAATTTGGTCTGGTAGCTTTTCAAAGCCATGAGCTGTCAGTTGTGAGCTGTCAGTCAGTACCAAAGAAGCCAGTAGAAAGTAGAAAGAGATGTTTTAAATTGAAAAAACGTTCACATTAATAAACTCTCTTTGCAATTTTGTGTATACACTTCGCTGAGTATTTAATTTTAACAACCCAACAAAAGACTAAATCTTTTTTTAGGGGGGTGGGGGGAGTTGAATGTGTGAAAGTTTAACATGGGCTTACTAAAACTTAAATAATACTATAACCGCATATAACAAATATAATAGTTTAGCTATTTATTCCAATTTTAGAATAAATACGCCTGCGATGTAAATAGTCAGCTTTCCCTAAGCATCTAGCAATGTTTTTTGTTCTTTAGGTTATCGATTTGACACAAAAACCTGAATTATATTTTACTTTTATGAAAATTTCTTTTGCTTCCATGAAACTTAAGATCATTTTACTGGGGTTATTTATACATGTATAATTATGTATACCCTGATTTTGGTTGGAAGAATAGTAGAGAAAATTCAAACATAATTCTTTGCGGCCAACTCTGATAATATTTTACTATATTATTTGTGTTATTTATTATATTTATATATTTATTATATATATTATGTATTATATATAATGATAATATCTATCAATAGTATCATCTGCAGATTAAATGACTTTATGTATGAATATATTAACATTGTTTTAGTAGCTTTAGTAACTAACTTCTACTGTTCTTCCTACCAAAATCATACTATATCTATGTAAATGTTAGATAAAAGCAAATATATATTTGTAAGGTAACAATGTACAATTTTTATTTGTCAGAAAACACGATCTACCTGGTAGTGTGGATACGAAACAACAAACCAAACTAAGCTATTATTTCTCTTTGGTTTCTAGATTGAAAAGTTTTTTGTAACTAAAGTTAGTATTTTTGGTTTTAAAGTATTTTTGGTTTTTTAGCACGTCTTAATATTTGTTAAGCCTATACTCATATTAAATAAATACGATAATTATATAAGGATAATGAAGGTTGCATTTTAAAGTAAGTGTATCTACATTAACGTAGAGGTATAGTGGAAAACGACTTAGGAAATAAACCTCAGGTTACCTGACTGGCCTATATATTTATTTTAATCAAGAATTGTGTACTTATAAAATACAAACTTAAAAATTAGATATAATTAGCTAATCAATATGGGTCAATATATACTAATGTTATTTACTTTACTTGCCCAAGACGAATCCTCAATTTCATTACTTTAATTAACTGATGAAGCCAGTTCTCATTAATTTTGCTCAGTAATGAATCAGTTGAGGATATGTTTATTCATTGTATTCCTTGGTTTGTTTTTTCACGTTTCATGTAGATTAGTTTTAACAAAATTCTGAATATTTTATATTAATCAACTCGGCTTTTAATAAGCAGTAATATATACAAGCTATATTTTAAAACTCAAATAGCTTGTAATGTAATTTACCTAAAATATTAATACGTTTTATTTATATGTAAGGATGTAATGGGATCAGCAGGAAAACTATGTTTAGAAATGATTTAACTCTGAACCGGCATTGTGTCAGCGCTAATATACTGAAAGTACTCTCACATGACCTTAAAATACAGTATCTGCTTCTCTTCATATTTCAATTAACTCGGTGATGAGCGAACATGGTAGGTGAACCCTTGTTATGATTCTTAGCACACAAGATCCTAAGAACCTCAAACACCTAAAACCCACCCAAGGACTTGGTCACTATATAACAGGGCACGAACAGTAAACTGCGCTTCTCAACTGAGGACTGAAGAAGATTAGAAGGCAATGGCTGAGTCTGCTGTATTGAAATGTGGTAACACGAAAAACCTAAGGAACCAGCAACAAGCAATACTCCAGGGACACCGTATCTATGACATCTTACGTGACGATGTCCTATAGAAACCTGATGAACCAGCAACAAGCAATACTCCAAGGACACCGTATCTATGACATCCTACGGGACGATGTCCTATAGAAACCTGAGGAACCAGCAACAAGCAATACTCCAAGGACATCGTATCTATGACATCCTACGTGACGATGTCCTATAGAAACCTGATGAACCAGCAACAAGCAATACTCCAAGGACATCGTATCTATGAGATCCTACGTGACGATGTCCTATAGAAACCTGATGAACCAGCAACAAGCAATACTCCAAGGACATCGTATCTAGGACATCCTACGTGACGATGTCCTATAGAAACCTGATGAACCAGCAACAAGCCATACTCCAGGGACACCGTATCTATGACATCCTACGTGACGATGTCCTATAGAAACCTGATGAACCAGTAACAAGCAATACTCCAAGGACACCGTATCTGTGACATCCTACGTGACGATATCCTATGGAAACTCCTTGATGAAATTGCAACGATAATTTTGCTCGATGAACGTGGCGATACCTGACTATATAAAATAAAAAAGACTGAGACAGTACAGAAGGAGAAGAAGAGACAATAGGGCAGACGGGGAAAATGACACAGACAAAGGCAATGATTGAGAGGACAGACGACATGGAAACAACAAAGGGCAGTAAGAATATTTGCAGAATATATGACCTAAGACTTAGCATAAAGTTCGTTCACGGTAGGAGTTTACCTCTGAAAGGCCTTTTTCCCTACCAGAAATCTAGTATATAGTAGGATATTGGTAGGAAAAAAGACCTTTCAGAGGTAAACTCCTACCGTGAATGAAGTATAGTAGTTACGGGATTCAGGACCATAAGAGTATCACTCTTTCTAGGTATCCAGGAGATACCTGCAAAGGACAGGGAACAAAATCAAGTTTTACAAAGGCAGCAATGTCTATGAATGCCAAAGCCTAGACCTTTTATAGCAGCAGGCAAACAACAGAGATACAAGAAAGTTTAAACTGAGGTCGGCACTGGTGGGTGACCAGAGATTAAATTAGCCCGAATACTGGCTGCCAGACAGTCACTCATAGCAAATATCAGCAACAGCAATACAATCAAATTATCCTATGGGTATAGAAGTAGAACATGGGACATAGGAAATGGAAATGCAGTAAACTGCATTAGTATTAAGAGAGATCTAATTTAGTTAGATAATTAGTTTAAATTAGGTTAGTATAAGAAGCTTCACTCATATGAAATTAAAGAGTAATAAATGAAATGGGAAACAAAGTATGGAGGAAAATAAACTGAAAGTAGAAAAATAGGACTAGACTTAAAGCATTATGATGTCTAAACAGTTAATATAAGGGAAATTAATGTTTTTTTTTTAAATCCAAGCAATAAACTATCGAAAAATCTTTGGATTTAACATTAGTTTGTTTGAATAATCGGAATTTTTCCCTTAAGCACAAAACAAATGACTAATTACAAAATAAATGTTTCTCTGTGAATAATTTACTGTATTGTATACAATCGGTATTGGCTAAATTTAAATCCAGTTGGGTTTAAAAGCTGTTGTTAAAGTAACCTCCGTCTATCCATAAAGGTAGAAATATCATAATGTAGTCCTTCAAGGTTAGGGTAAACGGAATGTATAGTATATCATGAGCTACCGTTATTCATGACTAGCTGTATATTTACTCTAACAAGGTAGGGCTGAGTAAAGTACTATCTGAAGGTAACGCAACAGAATTTGTGTATACGAAGAATGGGAAACCAATTATGATACTCCATCAGTACATTTGACCGGGATTCATGTCCTAGCCTACCCATTACCAGCAAACCAGTAAATTATAAGAGTGACGCTTTATGACCATCGATGTTGGTTTGTGTTTTGGAAAGGCAACTTTGTGTGCTCTATTTATAATATTGATCGGCATAGAGAAATAGACTTGATTTAAAACACATGTCAAAGCTATTTAATATAATTATTTTTAGCTGTTATCAATACTGAATACTAGATATAAGCACTACATGCAATTAGGGTTAGTTTTAGTATACAAATAATGTAGGTTTCTAATCGTTGACAACAATCGAAGCCTTTCAACGCTATATTTGAGGCTTAGGGAGAACGCAAGTGAGAAATGACATTACAAGTAGTTTCACGATAACACATCTAGTTGTTACTTAGCAAAAGCTATTCTTAGGCCAATAAAGCTTTTGGTTAAACAATTTGAATTCTTCCACTTCCCGTGGTAGGGAAATGTTCCCAGGATCACCAATCACGAGGCAAAGGGAACCTAAGCTTGTTGGTTTAAATTGCCTCGATTCAGAGAAAAGGTATTAGAAGTATAAACATTGTTGGCAGTCCTTTATTTAAAAAATCCCATTCTGTCTGTGTTATTAGGAACTTGAGAGTTCATTGCCCTCATTTGAAAACTACGCTACTCATCTCTATCTTGAGATAGTTTGGTCAAGTCCACCTCACTACACCCAACTCTTTCAGGTTTAATTTAATATTATACTACCATTTACGTCAAGGTATACAACGCACATAACATTGTAAAGGAGTATTGGGTAAGGTAGAGGGGGAAAGAGTACGCACATAACATTGTAAAGGAGTATTGGGTAAGGGAGAGGGGGGAGAGAGTTACGCACATAACATTGTAAAGGAGTATTGGGTAAGGTAGCGGGGGAAAGAGTACGCACATAACATTGTAAAGGAGTATTGGGTAAGGGAGCGGGGGAAAGGGTACGCACATAACATTGTAAAGGAGTATTGGGGAAGGGAGAGGGGGAAAGAGTATTCACATAACATTGTAAATGACATAAAACATATTATTTGATTAGCTCATAAATATAGTTTACATGTGTGTTTTCATACAATCTACAGATGAATAATAAGTGAGAAAATAGTTTTTTTTAGATCTCGAAAGGGGATATGACTGTATAAACAAAAATTGGTAAATGCATACTTTTATCCACACAGTCATCCAAGAGTAAACAATATATTGTTCAAGAGTACGTACTAACAATAATCGCACGTGAATGAGCCTTGACCTTCAACATCAGAACATTCTTCATGCTACCAGGCTCCACACACTCCACATTGTACCCAATCCTCTTCATATGACTCTCAACAATCTGAACAAAAGGTTTCTACCTGAGATTCGTCAATAACATTTAGTGTCCTTTCGGGCCAGTGGATACTGATTCTTTGATGGCTTTGATGGTCTCGATAAGTCAAGTATTTTATTTTTGACTCTTGACTTTTGTATTCCTACAAGTTTTATATTTTCTTTCCAGTCTTATCTTTTATTTCCTCTAACGTGTTTTTGTATGGAGATGTTGAAATTTTTTGGAATTTTGTGCTGGTCTGCCTCTTTTTTTCATGCTGACTGTTAAGTAGTGGATGGATCATCGCTAAATTGGGTTTTGGATTTGTATTAGTTGAGACGAATGACACAGGGTTAGAACTTTATTACAAACATGGTGTTTTAGTTGCGAGTGTTGAATGGTCATTAGTTATGCAGGTTGGAGATCATTTGTCGCACTAGAGAGTCCTTCTATCACTGCTTTTTCAGGCCGTCCAGTTGTGTTAGCTTTCACAAAGTTTTTGAAAGTCACTTCTGATCAGGCATAATCTTCTTCTAAATACATTTCCGTATTATAGGGGTAGATCCCTGTTGATTAAAACGCACGTTCGGCTTTTTGAATATTGGCCACTCTATTGTATGCTTCTTGGAATAGTCCAGTGACTTGCATCTGAGTGATCACTTGTCCTGGATTAGTAACCATAAATTTTTTATACTCGAGTTGCATAAGCAGATTTTAAAGGACCAAATAAACCCTTGTCAAAGGGCTGTAACATGAGGCTGGCATGAGGTGGCAATGAGAAAAGGGTAATTAAATTATTTCTACAAAATATCACTGCTGTAAAAAATCAGTGAGACACGTTGTTGCTCTAAATCAAAAGGATTCTGTCGTCCTATCCAGCCTTAACGTGCTGTACTAATTACCTTAACCTGTCAAAGAAAAGCTCTGAATTCATGTAGCTGGATTTTGATATCAATGGAAGGGCTCATACAGGATCATCACTTAACAATTCTGGTTCCATACGTTTGAGCGGAAAGATTAAGGCAGGTGGAACGAGGCTGCCAGAGGCACTTAAACAACAGACAGCAGTTACTAGTCGACCCCTCTCCCCTGAAATCACTTCACATACAAGCTTTTTCCTATTTGGGAAAAATACTTTTGGAATCTTGTTGTGAACAGTTGATGTAGCAAATTCATACATATTAAATACTCTATGGGGTGGAAATTTGCCTTCTTCATAACCTTTCCTCAAGTTGTCAAAGAATATCTGACACTGAGTTTTGTTGAGCCCCATCTCTCGGACTATACTGCATTGTTCGGGAGTACTCACAGCCGCTTTCCCCATGCTGACGATTACCCTCCAATCTCTTAGTTTACGTGATCAATGTTATTTAGCAGCACATAATCAACCAAGTCTGTGTTTTACGTTATAACTATATTATAATAGTTTTCAAACGAAAATGTATCCAATAAATGTTATTATTTCTATTGTATCTCTTGAGCTTATAGCTTGAATAATTAAATTATAAAGTAATTAAAGCGTTTCTTACCTGTAAATTAAACTGGAATTTGGTAAAAGAAAATACACTTAGTTATATTTCAGTTATCTCTCTACTAGCAACGATGAAATACTTCACTTTTCTCTCTCATTGTGTCAAACTGCTGAATTTGACATACCTACTCTTAGATGACTGCCTACTCTTTCCTTCCTCTCTCTTATAGAACACAACATTATGTAACGTACTCCTCTTCCCCCAATCTTAATTATTTTTTGAATAAATTTATTTCTTTGCACCTCGTTTTCAAACACCCTAAATTTATTTTAGTCATGTAGTGTTAGAGACCATGTTTCACATCCAGAAAATAACAGCCAGTGAAATTTTTTGTGTGTATTCTTTGTTTTAAATTCCTTGGCAGCAAGTTATATGCTAACAACTTACTGATCGAATAGTAGCATGCATTTCCCAAACGCATTCATTTTAAAATCTACACTCTTCTATACTTATTGCTAGTTAAGAGTTTTCCTAAATATTAATACTCACTAACCATATAAAACACATGCATATTTGCAGTAATCTATAAAGCTATAGGCCTAAGCTTAAGCTCTTTCTGTTATCATAAACTTGCTTTTATTAGCAGTCACTTCTGAACTTATTTCCCACTAGACTCTAATACTATTTGTGGATTTATCGCAAGAGTCTTCTTACAATTACCTAACAAAGCGTATCTTCACATCTTAATAGCTGCATTGAACCGTTTAATGTCAAGCCTTAATACCTCTCTTGCATTATTCTGATATAATACGTTAGGGCTAAATTTAAATGTCACGTGGAAAGTGTATAATCTTGTTTAAACCCATTATATATTTCAAAAGATTCTGATAAGTAACATCCGACCGATACCCTGTGATGTGTATCTGGCAAACACTCTTCAATAAGACATGACACATTTTTTGTTATCCCAAACTTAGAAGAAATGTCATTTTTGTTTCTTATAACAGAATAAAATTTAATTTATAATATCTATGAGTAAATGGATATACCGTCATTTAGTATGTATTCAAACTTTGCTATTATATTGGTGAAATAGTAAAAATCTGAGCTGTTGTTGGTCTATTTATTTGAAATACACACTAATGATCTCCAATTATTTCCTCTACATAATTATGGCATTTATCTCATTAAAATTATGAAATATAGAATTTTGTAGATTGTTGGTAGTAATGAGATACTTCTATTGTAATATTATACATTCATTCCGGTCTTAAGGTAATGCATCATGGTTCCAAATGTAACATATTATGCTATAAATTTCTATTAATAGCTGTTCACCTCCTTTTCTATTTTTAATCCGCCTGGAACTTAAATCTGACCTAGATATTTAAGATTCTTAAATTTCCTAATATTAACTTTAAATAAGAAAATAGTTGGGGATCATCAGTGTTGGCTTGGATGAAATAGATCAACGATGATTAAGATTTTTACCATCCGTCGAATATCACAAAAATGTGTGGAAATACAACATGGTTTCACATCAATTATAGATCAATTTTAAAGCCTATGGCTTAGTTAAAATAAACCAATCATTTGAAATGTTTGTTAATTTGCTATAACTAATTTTTATCAAGGTGATTAAGTAGGTTTTACTAATACGCGTGGAACGGTAAAGGATTGATGTTAGTCATCACATAATTTCTAAATATACAATGGGTTGAAATAAGGCAATGCACTGTCACCATTACTGGTACTTTTTGATATAGGCTTAGCATATGCTATCAGGGTAATGCAAAAAGGAGGGAAGGGTTGACACTAACAGGTGCATTACAGCTTTTAGAATACGTATATAACTTAGCTTTAATATGTGATAGTAATAAAGCTGTTTTAAGAACTGCAGAAATGTTTTATGATTCTAGTAAGTGAATATGATTAAAAGTTATTGTTGAAAACACTCCGTATTTACAGAGAAAACATATTGAGGACCGTTATTAATTTTAGAGATAATTTAAAACAATATATAATCTAACAGGGTTATTGATTATAAGCAAAGCAAATTGGATCGGACAGATCATTAGGAGGAAGTTTTTTTGCATGACGTCGTAGAAGGGGAGGTTAAGGGAAAGGGGAGCTTAGGAAGAAGACGGTTTCAAATATTGGATGCTTTGAAGGAAAGAAGAAAATTCTGGGAGCTGGAGGAAGAAGAAGGGGACAGACGGATTGACACTCTAAGATCACTGACACAAAAATGGACCTGTCGTTAGACAGAACACCTAATAATAAAAATAAAAATAATAATAATAATAATAATAATAGGGTTTATATATACTCGTATATGGACAATAATAACTAGCAATATTTATACAAGAGTGGAAATTAGGGAAATAATACAGTCGGGAAATGCATGTTAATTTTTTTTTTCACCGCGTCTTACTACCCGTTCACGTTATACGCACTGCATATTAATACTCACATAGTAAATGGTTAAAATCTCACCTGCTGCCAAGGAATGTAAAACTAAGAATATACAAAACACTACTTTTACCGAATGTTCTCAATGGTTGTAAAATAAGGGATCTTACCTCACAGGACGAAAGTAAATTTAGGGTATTCAAAAACATGGCCCTTAGGGAGATATTTGGCCAAACATTGGACGAGGAAACCGGGAAGTGTAGAAGGTTACATAATGAGAAGTTATATACATTGTTCTCATCACAAAACATTGTTAGAATGGTCAAGTCTAATTGATTATGGTGAGCAGGACATGCAGCGTTAAAGGAAGAATATAGAACCTGGTTCTTGGTATTTACTGGCAAACCCAATGGGAAGTGAACACTTGGAAGTCTTAGACGTAGAGGTGAGGATAATTTTAAAATGGTTCGTAATCTGTAAAGAGGTGTATTGAATAGAGATAGCTCAAACTTAAGATAGGTGGCATACTTTTGTAAGCACTGCAATTAACCCCTGAATTACTAACGCAATTGAGAAAGTAAGTAGGAAATATTTGAATTGCTTCTCGGACTTTACTTATACGTTGCTCTGGGATTAATCATCCAGAATTATGAATTTTGACTACCTCGCCCAATTCAGATCCTTAATGAACATTCAAAAACTGCTTGAGGGTGTCATTTGATCTACCCAAAACATCGCTCTTGTTTGCAATCAGAATATCATATTCACCTTTAATGAAATTTGCCCTAGCCTGATAGATTTTCCTATACATTCGTTAATACCTATATAAATTCATTTGATATTATTTATTTTTTCCATTTGGTTCTATCTAGATAACTTTACCCCTTAAATACTTTTTCTTTTTGGTAATCCCTTTTGTTTTGCTAAATATATTTAAGATAAATTCACTAGGACTTTCAAACAAATGTAATTTTGCTTCTATCCTCTAAGAATACCGAGCATCCGTTGTAAAAAAATGTCTTATTAGTTATATTTATTGCAGAAAACTACGCTATTCTTCGCTGCATCTCAAATATTTTCCCTGGAATTTTCCTACTGTTTTCTATATCCACGTTTTCCTTGCGAACCAAAGAGGTAGCAAACCGATTTAAAATTCGAATTTGATGCCGATTCCCAGACTCTACATCTGTACAATTCTTTACATCATATCTTTCTAATTTTCCAGACCTATTTTCTTTAGTTTTTAGTGACAACCCAAAGCACCATTAGTTTTTAAACTGCCAAGTAGAGGTCTGAATCGCACTCTGTGCCCCTGTATGACTTGACATCCAGTAAGCTTTGTATATTAGTTAGATGCTAGTTATCTCTTTGATTATATTTATTACAATATGGAGAGAGAAATAAATATATATATGTAAATATATGTATATGTAAATAAATATATATATGTAAATATTCTTATGATTTAAGCAAATACTTTTCAAAATAAGTTCCTTTGACGTGAACAAATCTATCAATCCTTTTCCATCATCATTAAAGCCGTCATGCAAGCTTTATTTTCCTATTTTATGTCAATACAATTCTTCCTTTCCTATTTTTGCATTTAAGCTATCTATCCCAATAATTTTTATTTTATAGGTTTCAGAACTGTTCATATAGCTTACCATACAAACTGTCTTTTACTATGTAATGTTTGTCTTGTACAATGCACATTGATAACAACAAACTATTGCACCTCCCTACTATCACTATAATTGACATCCTATCGTTAACAAAATGTATGTCTCTAACTGCAGATACATACTTTCTGCGGTTTAAGAATTCTGTGCCTAAGATATGTGTGCCCGTTCCTCCATGAAGAAATACGTGCTCCCCTGACTCTATCCTGCCCATTTTGGACCATCTCACCTCTTGTATAGGCCCAATATCTCATCCAAATCTATTTACATCAAACATAACTGAATGTAGTGCCTCTGGCCTATGTTACTTTATAACATTTCACGTCCCTTTCTTAAGCCCTTTCCATGACTTCCCCAAAACAGTCCCCACTCAAAGTTTCGAATGGGGGACTATTTATCTCAGAAACATGGTACCCTAGGAACAGCCATGACAACATTTTGAACGTTTTTCAAGAGGTTATTTTTATAGTGTAGGCTCATCACCCCCACGCCAAACCCCAGCCCGTGTACCACCCCTTCTGGCTGTATAAGATTGTTTATTCTATATATTCACAGCTAACTTTTATGCCCTGGATCTTCTGCCAAAGGACATACTGTGCAGTGTCTGGTGCTATTTGCAACCTTACTTTATTTTTCCCTTTTCTTTTCCAATTTGTAAACATATTTTTAAAATGTTATTATTCTTTTGGTTAGTGTTTAGATTATTATTATTATTATTATTATTATTATTATTATTATTAGCACCTGGTCTTACTACCCGTTCGGGTTATACGCACTTACGCTAATGTGTAATGGCAGGGAGATTGTGAGATGAAATGAAGGACCTACAGTTTAAAGTGGAATCCGAACCATGGTGGAGGCCTGGCATTCCCCACATTCACAAGATGTCTTGTCAGAGGGGAACGAAGGGCTTGGTAATCAGATAAATCTGTGCTGGGACCGAGGATTGAACCCCGGCCGCCAGCACAGAAGTCTGACACCTTACCCCTAGACCGCCAGGTCACCATTAGTGTTTAGAAGTTCGTTTGTGGCATAGCACTCACGCAATGTTATCGTTCATGTCAATATACTATTTTTGTCAATTCACAAGCATTTGGAGGGAAGATAGTCAGGCACTGTTTATAATAATAATAATAATAATAATAATAATAATAATAATAATAATAATAATTAGTTTTGAAATTTTGGAGAACACGAACTATGTTCGCGGTGGTTGGCCATCACTACTCAAGGCATATTCAGCTGATGAAAAGTGAATCGCGAGTCAAGTTCAGAGCGAAAATAAAAGAAGTGAGTTATGTATTTGAACAGATCTGATCCCACACACAAAGAGGAAGCCTGCGCAAAGGCTCTTGGGAATAGAAGATTTATTTACTTCTAAGCTAGCACGAGTTCCTATTTTGGCCCGTTAGAAGGGAAGATTTTAACTCGCTCCTTAACATCGTTCATATTAATTAAAATCTTTTCAAATTTTATGTTGAATTATTTTATCTTATATTTATCCTTAGTTCATGGCCAGCCCTTTTACCTCTGTTACGATGTAATAATATTCGCCTCGGACTTGGAGAAAATAAAGTTTATTATTTATTTTTTCTGGAAGAAGATACTTTTAACATTTTTTGGATGAAATAAGGATCATCTTCTTGACTTCTGAAAACTGTCAGGACAAAATATGTGTTCGTTCTTGCAAAAATGATTAAGAGTTATATAACTATTATATTAAACTGATTTTTTTTTATCTAAAGTGAACTTGAAGCTTATTATTGGACCTGTGTATTTTTATTGAATGAAATACCATATTTTCTTCTGAACAAAGACACTGATCTTCAAACATTACCTTAATTATAGTCATTATGAATATTATTCATTTTACTGGTGAGATTTGGCAAATAAATATTTTAAAATAAGCTTTACTCTATAATCCAACATCAGAAACTATTAAAACTTTTAGAAGGAACATCTAATAAATTGTCTATATATTTTAATAAACTCCAGTTTACCCATATTTTAATCAAAGATGTGGAATTACCTAATATACATTGTAAATGATTTAACACTGGTCAAATAATTTTTTTTTTACCCACATGGCCTTAAAAATGATAAATTGTGACTTATAATTCAACTAGGCTGTAATATGCATATGACATATATATAGTTGTTTATTATTATTATTATTATTATTATTAATAATAATAATTTATTAGTTGTAATCCTAGTAATGTATTCACCCCAACATCCATAGGTATAATTGGGATGTGTAAACATTGACATATTAATAACCCATAGTAAGTTGCAATTATTGTGTAATTTCTATTTTAGTTACACCTGATACAATTCATTCTGTGATTAATTTTATCTAGAATGTTCAATGTTGTATTCTATGTATTATCCCCATCCCTTGTAGGGATTTCGATCGTGCTATTGTTTTAGTCATTGTTATTATTAAAATAAAATGAATATAATATTGTCCAGAGAAATATAGTACACTATAGATCATCCTTTATCTTCTATTAAATTTATTTTACTAGACATGAATGATAGGGACGTATGAAACAAACCTTCACACTAGATTTTAAAGTTACATTAGTTAAAAATGTTAGTATTCATTCAACTTAAAAATACATTATAATTTTTTAAATCATATCAAAAATAGAACAGTATTATTTATATTATCTTAAAACTAATAAATTACACAATTTGAATAATTTCCTATCAAAGTTAGAGCTTATTGTCAAATAATTGTTATATTGTGTGTATAGCCCGAACGGGTAGTAAGACGTGGTACTACTACTACTACTACTACTACTACTACTACTACTACTACTACTACTACTAATAATAATAATAATAATAATAATTTATTGTTAAATTTAACAAAACGTTTATTATTGGAGTCTCACGTAAGACCTTTACACCAATTTTCTAATGGACACATATGAAATCTAGTAAATATTACTGTATCTCATTTCACGTGTTCATACGTCAAGACGTGTCAGGTTCAGCTCTCACCTCTGAGATATATTGTAAGTGAGTAAAAATAGTTTTAATATTGTTAAAATATTTATAATATTGAACACAAAAAAGTTTTTATTTTAAAATATGTGGTTCAATTGTACATTCATAATAATATTTCTTTATATACATCCTATATCAAGGTGATGCTATATGTTTCACACCAGGAGTATGCTGTTTAATGCGTCAGTCTCATTTTGTTGGGATTTATACAGATGGAGAGGTTTGGGGTGGAAAAAAATCATCAGCCTTGCTTTGTATTGTTTGTAATTGATGAAGATATTATAGTGTTAATCCCAGTTGGATGCTATAATTAATTTTTTCCTAAATGATTATTTAAGATATATCTCCATGCAAGTGATATTAATTTAATTTTCTAATCCTTATCCCTCTAAGGAAACGAATAACGTTAAATGGGTAGTAAAATACAAAGTACGTTGACTATTTATTTGAAATTATCTAAATCATTTTATAGATTAAATTATTTCAATAAATAATACTAATTTCTCTTTTACAAAATATTAACCTATAACTTTAATATAACCTTTATCTTGACTGTACATTCATGACGGAGTTTGACAGGGAGTTCTATGATGTAAGTAAATAACATTTCATTTACATCATTATTTATATTTAAATTGTATTTAATTCATATAGGTTTAATGATCTCAGTTCTTAGTTTATGATGTTATTACAAAATATTGTCTAAATATTATATAATATGGTAATTCAAACAAGAATATATATATATATATATAAATGCATATAAATAAATGTCTAGTAAAAAGCTAATAATAAAATGAAATTTGTAGGGCCAATCAAATTGTACTCGCTATTCGAGGTGGATTGAAAAGGGATTTGTATAGTGAATAAATAAATTCAATATCTCCGAGCAGGTTACTTGGAAGAAAAGCGTGTTTGTGTGTGTGACGTAAAAAGGGATTTGATGGAGATTGGTTGGGAGTTTCCAGCGAAGAAGAAGTTGTAAGATGAGGATAAAACCTCAAGATAGTGTCTTGAAACAACCTTAGAGATAGAAATATATTATTTAAATATAGCTCTATTTTAAAATATATTCCCCTAGTTTCAATAAAATGAGAAAAACCCTCAGATATATTTCAAAACTGAAAGGTTTCAAATTTAAATATACAGTATTACATGCAAACTAGCTCATTATATATTGATTAGCGGAGTGAGCTTATATTCAGAAAAAAACAGCATCCTTTTTTATTATTACTACTTTTATTTAATCATCATCATAATCATTATTATTATCATCACTATTAATTAAAATGTGTCAATATTTATATAATTGTGACTTCACTCGAAGACATCTCACTAACTCGTTAAATTACACAAAGATTCTGAAACAAAATACATTCTTAAAAGTTCAGTGTTAGACTTTTATAGCCTTTTATTTTACTCATATTTACATAAAAATAAATTCTTCTGTTTAAAAAATATATTCTTATATTGCCGAAGGCTTATAGCAAATAATGAAATATATGTGTATATATATATAACTTTTGTCTCTGAGATCGCGAATAGTATTGTTATTTTCCAATAGAGTAAAAATCATTTTTATTGTTCTATTTCAACATCTTTCAATATCACACTTCGTTGGTCCTTTATCATTTTCAATCCACTGATTGCTTACTGAACAGTATATAATATCCTTCTTGATATTGAATTTCATATGTGGAAACTTACTGCTTCGTATATGTATGTACAGACACATATATTTATATTTATTTACACACACACGTTTTATTTTATTGACAGCGAATGTGGGTCACCTTTCTTTTTTCATAAATAATAATATAGCACAACAACTTTAACCGTCCTTGTTTTACTGCTGAAGCCATTTTTATATTTCACACGATAGCGTAAATATAGTTTTTCTTTTTCTAAGGAAAATAAACTTGATCGTCAGTTTCATTATGGCTTCTCAATTGAGTTCAGTAGTACACTGAATGGCTACCTCCTTCCTTAGCCAGAGACTATTTTTTATTTCAATAGGGTTATTGTATTTTTATTAGAGTAAAGTTTGAATTAAATAGATTAATGTTTTAATAATATCTTATTAGCTATAAATAATGATATGAATAAAGTTTATGTTTGAGTACATACTGAATATAAAGATTAATAAATTAAATGAATATTAATTAAAATAATCACTAAAACTACGTAGTATTCTCTTACTTTAAATATTTACTAAACTAACATTTAAATTTTTTGAATTAATAATTTTATCTTATATTTTGATATTATTATGTATTTATTATTTTAGATATTTAAAGTGCGATTTAGGGAATGTTTCAGCAAAAATTACCTTTATATTTAATTTTTTATCACAATTTATAACTAAAGTACGATTTTGGTAGTAAGAACAGTAGAAGTTAGTTACTAAAGTTACTAAAACAATGTTAATATATTCATACATAAAGTCATGTCAATTACAGATGTTAATTTTGATAGATATTATCAATACCTATCAAATAACTTAAATAATTTAAGAAAATATTATCAATGTTGGCCGCAAAAAAATATGTTTTGATTTTCTCTACTGTTATTCCAACCAAAATCAGGGTATAGTTCAAGTTTTAGGTATGGCATATGCAATACTCTATAGGATTTGGCTGAGTAAGGAACCATTTTAGAGGTAATGTACACTTATTTGCGTAGAGGGAGAATAGTAAACCATTCAGGGAATACTTCCCTCAGTAGACTCAATTGGGACTCGAAACCAGATATCCCCGTCATCAACAGGCCAGTCCAATATGGGAGCGATGCCTGAGGTCATTTGGCCATTGAAGAGAGATAGTACTAGTTAAATCTATGCCTAGATAAGCACTCATCACTAGTGCCTTGATGTCTACCAATGGTTTAACAGGATGACTATATACAAACAAAAATTGTTTTTGTCAGCTAAATCTGGAACCATAATATGCAAAGCGGTAGATGAAACCTTACAGAACAAATATTAACCGGACACAAACTTCTATAAACCAGAATGCACAAAGATTGTATTTATTTGATTAGATTTATAAAGTTTGTTTCTGGATGAGGTTAAGTGTAGATCCAAGTCTATGGATGGCAAGTGGGTCATTTTTCACCAAAGAAGTTGCCGGGGTGGAAGACTGTGAAAGCTCATACAGAGAATTGTAGAGTCCAGAAACACGAGTATGGAGCCAATTTGGTGATATCATCATCTCAAACCGAGATAGCAGTTTGGAGTAACCTGTGGGATGCAAAAATATGCAAAGTGCTCTAAGGGGCTTTCATTATATAGTTACAGTTATATCTCTTTGAGTGATTGCAGTCTTTAGTCGTAGCCAATTAAGTATTTATAAGCATTTTAATATATGATCCAAATGATTCATATTTTATAATGAACTAAATGGTTTAGTTATATAATGCTTAGAGTTGATTATTTGTTTCACTGACTAGAGCTTTATACACTTTTTTCCATAATTCAAGATAAGAAAAAGTTATTTCGAATGAGAATCTCCTAAAAATTCAATGAGTAAAAAGATATTTAACTGTTTTATGGGATTATATAATTTCGTTTATTTATATAAATTGATTAGTCTATTATTTTAAAAACAGTTGTTTTCGCATGTAAGATTATTCTCGTGTTTTATGTGACAAACGACTAGAACAAGTTGAATACTGGAATAATTTACTCATCAAAAGTCTAAGTAATTCATTGAATCTAATACGGCAACTTACAATATATGTTTAAATCATGTATAGCATTGGAACAGCGTTTTTACTGAGAGTTAAAACAAACAAAGCTAATAAAATGAATGTATAGTTAATGTTATTTCAAGCACCATGTCTAACTCGCTACCAGTACTTTCTGCATTTATATGATACAGGTGAAGTCTAACCTCAGATATAGTCAATATTATCCAGATAATGTCAACACTATCCAAAATACGTGTATGATGTTATGTTATAGATGATTGAATATTCTTTCACGAAGTGTATCCGGATAATACTGGCACTATCTATTGCATTTTGATAATGTTCACATCTCCCAGCTAATCTCGACATTATCCAGTCTTGGTACATTACCCGTAACATATACACTAGCACGGTGGATATTATTACTATACTATTTTAAAAGGAATCTGCTTGGAGGGAAAGATAAAAAATATGAAACAATTTAGTGAACCTCTTTCAGTGGATGAACCTGGATTTAAACCATGATATTCCCCAAACTTCAAAATCAGGCTAGGTTAGGTTAGAGCCCTAGCCTACGTGCTCATTGATACTATATATTTAATATGGTTTAGTCCATCAAAATGAGAGGTGTAATTGTTAATGAAATACTGAATAAAGCTTAGAGTGCAGGTACATAAGAGCCTGCATCACGTGCCCATCAACTCCATGATTCAGTCAGCTAGAAATAGTAGATTTACACCAACACTATTACACTAGGATCACTTCTGATTAAACAATAATGGAGATAAAGTCTTAATAGATGCTCCTAATAAGGAATATTGTTGAAATAATAAATTATATTTGATTTAAAACTGCATTGATAATGCCGTTTTTGACCATTTTGGAATGGCTTCACAGACGAGTATTGTGCACAAATCTTCATTCTGTCATAATAGATACATATTGTAGTTATTAACAAGAAACATTGTCGCTTTGTCTCTCATCATCGCCGTGGAAAATGTCAAGTAATTATCCAGACACGAATGTACTGCACACATTTCTGGCATATCTTGATATTTTCTTTTCCCTCTTACTCCCGTAACTAGCGCGAGCCGGGAGCTGAGTTGGGCCTTCTATGATGCACGCTCTTAAGATTAGCTTCAAATTTAACTATGTTCATTAATGATGTCGTTTTAAATAGCCTGAAAATATGAAATGTATGGTTTCTTTAGAATGTAGTAGTCAAGCTAAATATCCCATCCACTTGGGTAAATAGTTATAGTTTTAAGAATTCACTACATGGTCACCAAACTTAAACTGGTCATAGTTGAATACACTTAGACTTCAAATGAACACTTTGACAGGAAAACAAACAATTCCTTTCATTGATATTATAATAATTGAGTCATTGATATTTATGGTATATCCCAAATTGGAGCTATTCACAGTATTCTTATACATACAGTAAATGTTACAACGTTCAATAAAGATTATAAGCCAATAGATCAGCTTCCAGCTTCCAGTGCAATCATCAATCATACTAGAGTAAGTACAAGCAGAATGTCTCAGAATAGTGATACGGAATTACATTATTTTTTATGAACAGCCTATCTCTATTTAGAGTAAATATTATCAATGCAATTAAATACAATAGAAAATTTGTAATTAGAGAAATACAATACTTAATTTATATTCTAATTTTATTCAGTGATAATATATTATGTCAATGGCAAGCTTTGAGAAAATGGATACAATATAAAATTGGTTGATCCATTTTATGACTGACAATATATTTATAAGATGGTCACTGAAAGAAGAAACCTAATGAGACATAAATTTTCTGTTAAAACATTAGGTGTCCCACAAACAGGTTACACTACATCTTATAATACCTCGAATCATCTAAATTTATAAAAATATATAAAATTGTAGGATACACTAAAGCTAGTGTGATTTTGACTAGATATCTTATTTTGTATTCCTTCACCTCTGACAAGACATCTTGTGAATGTGGGGAATGCCAGGCCTCCACCGTGGTTCGGATTCCACGTTAAACTGTAGGTCCCTCATTTCATCTCACAATCACCCTACCATTACACATTAGCGTAAGTGCGTATAACCCGAACGGGTAGTAAGACGCGGTGCTAATAATAATAATAATATTAATAATAATAATAATAATAATAATAATAATCTTATTTTGTAAATTGAAATAGTTTTCCTTAAAAGATCTTAGCAAAACACAACATAATTTAATCACACACACAGGGCTGGTGCTATACGGTAAGCGAGGTAAACTTGGCAGGTTGCCCCAAATATTTGAGGGACACTGAAATATAGGAAGATTGATATGAAACAAACTTTTTTTAGTAGACAACTTATGTAAAATTCTAGGAATTCAAGAGACACTTAAAAATATATTAAAAATATAATAAACTTTTGAGTTTCACGTTTTTAAATAGTTTTACATTTCAGATCCGCCTATTGTACTGTGCAACGACTTTTGGTACCAGGAAAGTTATCTGGCAGTACTTCAACTAAAACTGTTAGATCTATTTTTGTGGAAAATTACCTTCATGGCAAGCTTTGAAAACTTGTAAGCCTATCTATGGTTTTGGGACATGATTAGAACTGATCTATATATAGTATTCCTTGCTCATGTTGGGATTCTTGTGTGTGTTTTTGCGTTCATCCTTTTGTCCCCTATTTGATAGGTTGGGGAAATACGTTCTAAAAACATTAATTGAATGGTTTGAGGTTTTGTTCTAGATCTAGTTTTGAGTGTTAAAGCGTATTAAGTTGAGATTATGAGTGGAGGCATGTGCCGAAGCTGCTTTTTCTGGATTTTTTTATTTTAGTATCGTGGAGTTGTCAATGCATTCGTTTACGGAGAGTTTCATTGGAGAGGGCAATATATTGTTCTGTAAATTTACATAAGAATCGAACAATGGTTACATCTAGAAAGTCTTTTGTTCATTATCCTGTTTCGAAAATCCTATTTATATGTTCATCCTTCTATTTCTATCCTTCTTCGCATGTCCTTTATGGCTATCTCCCCTTCACTTTTCAAGATGCTAGTTTCTTTTTAATCTTCCTCTACCCATTCTTGTGCTTCAACCTCTCTGTTTCCTGGTCAATTTTCCTTGTTATACAGTTTTTCTATATATATATATATATATATATATATATATATCCAAAATCCTAAGAACCTCTTTATGATCCGTCACCATCTTATATTTTGGGTTTTCTATTCCTATTGTTTGCCCACTATTGTTTTCATTACCTCCGAGTTACTTTGCTCTCTAGTATATGACGTCAGACCTTCGTTTTCTTTACAGTTCGATAATCTTATGGTATGTCATCTCTATATAGACCTTCCTCACTTTCTTTATTTCTCTCTTTAAGTCCTAGTTTAGCCTAATATATGAATATTTGTAGGATATTTCCATCTCATTCGTTCTTACATTTTTTGAACAATTCATCTTGTCACCCAGGAGACTTTTATGCGGTTTTTTAAATTTTCAATCATAGTGATTTATCTACTTTAAAAATATTCTTAACTCTATTCCACTTATTTTACGCACTTATGCTCTCTTCTGTTTCCTTACTTAGCCAATGCTATATTGCATTTCTAACAATGTCACTCTTGCTTCCTATCTTTTCAAAGTCCCACCTTGGGCTCTCTTTCTAATCATCATATCTTCTTCAGTCTTGTTTCCCAACACCAGCAGGTTATAGTCTGATGTCTCCTCGGCTCTTACATGTGTGTAGTTGGGTCTACCGTTTCTTAAACCAGCTGTTTGTCACCACCAGGTTATTCCACTGGGAGAACTCAATGATCATCTTCCCTCGGTTTTGTTCTCTTCCGCAGTCCATGTGACAATATGATCTTCTGCTCGAATAACTCTCCGATCACAATATTTTATGGTGATTCCCAATACCTCATTAAAAATTAAAGATTTTTGGACGCAAATGACATTATAATATATTGAAACAACTAAATAAATGTATTTAAACAAAAAATATACTAATCCTGAGTGTTGGTAGTAGTAATAATAGTAATAATAGTAGTAGTAATAGTAGTAATAGTAATAGTAGTAATAGTAGTACTACTAGTAGTAATAGTAGTAACAGTAATAGTAGTAATATTAATAGTAGTAAAGTATAATAAAAGGGGATTGATGGGTTAAATTATTTTGATCACTATTTAATATTAATATTGATTTTATCATAGAAATTAAATGTAAATGGATAAGAAGGTCATATTCAACTATATTTTACATATTATATATATGTTTTATTAGTTTTTAACTATTATTAATTACTTATTGTAAACTAGAATATTATTTTTAATAATTTTAGAGTGTTATTTTTTATCCAATTTTATCACACAATTTCTAGAATTAACTTATCCGAAAATAAAAATAAATATTGTGTTTTTTATATAGGCCTAATATCAAAAAACTATTTATAGTTGAATTTAATTAATACTTACTAAATTTTTATCCATAGCTTGAAAATATGAAATTTTTAAAATTATTTTTCAGTTCTAATTCTATTTTTTATGTGGCAATTTATCATCAAGTTTAGCTTTTTTTTAACCAATGTTATGAAAATCCTAAATGTTTCATTCACATACATCAAGTTCTTAATTAGTAAAATAAATATTTAAAAATAAATCTTTAAAATAGATAGTTGTACTAATAAGTGTGCTTGAATGTGATGAGAATACGCACCTCTCGTTATTATTTATTTGGTGCATAAAAGACTCTTAATATCGTTCTCAAGCTAATTCCTGCCATGTTAAGTCCTATGCAACCTCCACAGCCTTCCTATGTAAAGGCTGGTCAAAGGTTACAAATGTTTTTTAAAAAGTTTTTGTTTTTTTTCAATTTTTGACACCCACAACTATAGATGTATATATATATATATATATTGTCATAGTCACTTGGGGGAGCAATTATGAACACTAACGATTTATTCCCACTTTATCAAAAGGTCCTTATTTTTACCATGAATACTTGCCATTCGGGAATATTTACAATCCATTAAGCTTTCCAGTCATCCATAAGGTATCACATGTAGATGATATGTCTTTAAAATATTTTGAGGTAAAAGGAACATTTAAACCCTCAAAAGGATAGCTATGGAGTTTTATTTAAGTTTTATTCCAAACCGTATCACATTTACAATATATTTTTATCAATAATGGCATATCTCTTTATTTTTGAGCATTTTTTAATCTTGTTTGATAAATGATAGCTTGAAATATCAGGAGTTGTAGGACACAACTAATACCTACCTTGTTGTGGAACGTATTATAACCATCAATAGTATTTATATCGAAATCACGGCTATTAAAGATAAACTGTGCAATAGCTGCAGGTTCAATTTCTTCCGATGGTGTCAGTAACATTGATGTTTCTAATATTTTTACATCACTATAAGAAGATACAAGTCCTTATTTAAATAGTATGTCAGTAAAAATATTTGAATCATTTTTTTAAGAAATAAATTCTGTTATGATAAGTTGTAAGGGTGACTGAAAGGATCCAATTTACTGATAACCTTATAATATGTGCCATATTAGTACATTTTTCTTTCAGATTTTTCAAATAAGTTTTATTTCGACATGCGGAACGTCATCTTGTACCATATGTATCAAATCTTGCAGATTAAATGTGCTATCATTTATATTTTCAACGCATGATATGTCCAGGCGTGTCAATTTCCGTGCACTTAGCTCTTTCATAAAATCTCTGTAACAATTAAAATGATGCTTAGCCTCGACTACAAATAAATCGATAACACTATTAAATTGTCTCTGAACTTTTTTTCTGTGTGATTTCTTTGACGCTATATCATCACTTTTTTTTGTCGTCTTCGCCACAACAATGTTACTCGGTCTTATATAATGTTTTCTACAAGTCCAATTAATAACAACAGAAGTTAGGCCTTTTTTTGGTGTATGCCATCAACTATTTTTTTACTGTATTTTCTCAAACTTCCATCGCATCTTTACCAGCATTAACAATCTAATTTAAAAAGTTTTCTTCATAAATAAAATATGTATTATTTTCAGCCATTAAAAAAAATGTTTTCATATTAATATTAAAAGACACTATTTGAATGAACTACGGAAACTTTTAGATATTTTCCCTATACAATAATATTATTTATAAGATAATAACACGATGCTACACGCACTAAATACAGACTATAACTGTCAGAACGAACACGTGTCAGGTGATAGTACGTAGTGTCGACTTCTGCGCGCCGACGGAGACCCACGCTCTGACCTTCGCTGGCCCTAATACAAGTAACCATAGCTGATAAAGCAGGTACTCTAGAACTCGGAACTCTACTGATTCTAAAAATAGAAACATCGATCTATACATTTGTTGATTTTCACTAACATCGCAATTATTTCCTAATTTTAGCAGTTTCAGTGCTATTTTTACTGTCCTATTTAATTTTTGAAAAACATGATGAAAATGGTAATAAGAAAGCCTGCAAAAGGAGAAATGGACTCAGATAAGAGAATAGAGTTCACTAATAATATAATTTTTAAACATTTTTTAATTTTAATTATTCAACCTTGTCAATTTTTCAATTCAACCAATTTCTAATTACTTCTTTAATTGTATAATAATTTAATATCATCCTAGTCATGGATAATCTGTAGATATGGTTTAGTCAAATTATATAATTTTATTGTGTTACAAGTTCATTGCTTATGTAGCGTGATCTGACTCACATTTTAATGTGTTTTTTTACTGTTTTTGTTATATCCAATCTTATATGGTAATTGACGATATCCATTTTAACTTATCTTTACTTAACTTTATCTATATAATAGTTTACATTCAACTCTAGTATCATAATGTAACTGTAACGTTAATGTTAAATTGACAATATCCACTTTAACTAATCTTCTCAGATATATTCATTAATAATGTTATATTTCACATTAATTTTTTCCTTATTATCTTTATCTTAAATAATATTTTACATTGAATTCTACAAACATAGTGTCCTATTTAAGCAATAAAAAACTCAGTTCACCTGAATGGGATTCAAACCTTGACTAGATAAAAGCAACATTCAGTTAACGCACTCACCGATGTAAATCAGCTATCATCTGATCTATTGTAAAGTTTCAAACTCCAGTAATTTTAAAGTTCTCTTGAATATAAAGAGATCCGTTGCTCACGCTTTCACTGCTTATTATTCCACTCTTAGTTGAGCCAAACACCCCTCCCTCCCTCGGGGGTAGCTTGTTAGTGACAGGGATTGGAGCCCAATATAAAATAGTGAGTGCTTGTTAAATATTCTGTTTCCTCACCCTGAACGTGAGGGGAGTAACTTTGAAGCCAAATAGTTTGTTTTCACAGCCCAAAGTGTCTTTGCTGCGATGGTGTGCTACCACCATGTTATGAAAGAACTTTCCCGGTTAGCATGGGTACTCCCCGCCCTCCATATTGACCAACCAGGACTTACTGGAACCACGATATACCGTTTGAAGGGCTACTGACTTATACAATTATCAGTACCACTTGGCTCGTTTATTACATGCACTGGATAACTTTAGGTTTTACTTTATTTATTTTAATAACAATGCGATAATCATTTAGACCCTTATTAAAATAATATAAGTTAATACATCTGTTTAAATGACATATGTTTGTTTCATATATTACAAAATGATAATCACAAATATTAGGCTTATTTTTTCCTACAATAGCATTTGACTAATATTTATGAATATTTTCTTTATAGATAATTACAAATGACCCTTTAGATATGGTTTATTAAAACCCAATATTGACATTATTAAAAAGGTTTGATAAGTTGAAACTTATTTCGGAAATATTTGATTATTTATTAGACAGTTTACAGCAGTGATCACCAAATAGCAGACCGTGGTCCACATCCTGACCGAAGAAATATTTTTAAGGACCTTGAAGAGATAGCGATAGACAGAAGATATAATGCTGTTTCGGTGTTGGGCAGGTAGTAGACACGGAATAAGCAGTAACAAATAAGTAAAATAACTAAAAGGAAAGAAAATCATGTTTTCAATTAGTAAAGTCCTATGGGGCTTGAATTTGTGTCGCTGTTATGATTTTGATGGACCGCAGAAGTAGGTCGAGTTTTTAAAACGGACCTCCATCAAAAATAATTGGGGACTTCTGGTTTGCACCATAACACGCTATTTTATAAACTTATGTGATTCTCAATAAAGTTTTTTCTATTTTATTTATTTAAAACATCGCAAATGAAACAGTCCCATTCCATTCCTACCGTTAGTGCAGCGTCGCACCTGATGCGCACGTAGTCTGACTCTGATCATCAAAACAAGCCTCAGTAGTCCTTTATAATCGTCAAATATTTAGGTATGATAAAGAAATTGTTAGAAAAAAGGGATAATAGCTTCGTTAGGCCTAAGTAGCAAATGGCTGCGTTGTCTGATGGTTGTGATCTTATATAATCACATGTTTATAAGCTGACGACTTCCGCACGTCCATCTTAGACTCTGCCTTAAACTATGAGTGAGGAATGAGCATGGGCACGGGACAAATCCTGGATAGCTCAATGGTAAGAGCATTGGCATACTTATCCGAAGGTCCCGGGTTCAATTCCCGTGTCCAGGTGTTATTTTTCAATTTTCAGAATATGATATCTATGAGGTAGTAGTATCCTCACTAAAATGCATTAACAATAGTTTCGGCTATTTGTTTCATTAAAAGTAAAATTGTCTGAGTCGGAACAAACATAAACTGAGAGAAACTAATTTTATTCACGGCAGTGGATGGAAGTACCTCTACAACTTTTTATATATGGTTCAGTTTTCCAGACATGTAATTTAGATACACTAATCTGTGAGCACAGCAAGTATACATCAAGATTGTGCAGTTTGATTTTCATATGATAGAAGGCCGGCCTTTGAATCCCGTCTTGATGAACGAGGGGTTATTTATTACTATAATTTGTCTAACTCTTCAGACACGCCAATACGCGTAGAGGATTCCTTAACATTTGTATTTCCTTACCAATAGGGGAATAATAAGATATGCTTAAAACATATATAACATACAGTGGGCCTAATATAGGTAATGGTTGTGTCAAATGAAATGTTAAGTTATAGGTTAAATTATTAGGACTATTTCTAGGTAATAATTTTAATAATGCCTCTTTGTTTGTGTGTATATATACACATCCTTACTTTATATATATACATCCTTACTTTATACATATATATATCCTTAATTTATATTTGAAAGTAAATTATGTGTACATCTATTGCTTGAAGGAACATAAACTGTGACATACTTGTAGGAGCATAAACTAACTGTGATCTACTTGTAGGAGCATAAACTAACTGTGATCTACTTGTAGGAGCATAAACTAACTGTGATCTACTTGTAGGAGCATAAACTAATTGCAACCTACTTGAAGAAACATAAATGCCCTTAAACCTATTTTAAAGAACATAAACTCTATGATACCAAATAGAAAGAACATAAATTAGCTCGGACCTACTTGAAGGAACATAAACTCCTTGAAACCTACTTTAAGGAGCACAATGCTACTCACCGTTAACCTTAAGGCTAGCTATATGCTACTCACCGTTAACCTTAAGGCTAGCTATACGCTACTCACCGTTAACCTTAAGGCTAGCTATATGCTACTCACCGTTAACCTTAAGGCTAGCTATACGCTACTAACTGTTAATTTTAAGGTGGAGACGCAGGTGACACGATACAAGGTCTGGGTTTTTGCAGGTTTTTTATTTAAACATTTTGTTTGCTCAAAATAAATTTAATATTGCTTCAGTACAAACATAGATCTTCATTTTCTTCATGGAAACCTCTACAGTTCTTGATTATTCGTCAAGGATGTCCTATAATATACAACTATATATTTTAATTAATAAAGTTTATCATATAATGCCAGTGTGCTCATGGCAGATATTCAACAAATGTGATATCAACATGTGAATAAAATTGAACTCTATATTTGTATAAAATAAATATTTGGTTTGTTTTGGCCTAACAAATGTTTTTTCTATAAAAACTGAAAAAACACTGGCCTTTTCTTGAGTTTCCAACATCCCACCTTAATCTATGTACCTCGAAATTACACGTATAAATTAGTTCAAAAGAAACAATATATATGATTCAGAATAAAATGTGGGTTTCAAAACTTAATATATGAGGCTGCAATTTGGATATGTGGATAAACTAATTAGTTCCATTATAACGTGAACCTTATTTTATAATAACAATATCGCCTTTAAATAATGCAATAGGCCTGAAAGCTTGCAAAATGTATCAGAACCAATATGGACGTTCCCTGTAACCGTGTTATTACAAGTGTAATTGTGTTATTCTCAGTGATTGCACATTGACTTGTCAGAAGAGTGTGGCAGTTGNTGGTTCGTCATAACCCCCCCCCCCCTCAGCAAGCTCACAAACATGCCGGAACAAAACAAACAGGTGTGCGTGGCATGGCTGCCGCGAGAACTTTGTCATTTCCAGAGGAGAGCGTGTTTACATTCACCACAAGATCAACGAGGCGTGATCTTTAAAAATAATATACTACCTAACACCAACACCCTTCATGGTTTTTAACTTTTTTTCAAATTCTAGCTTTGTCTAAACTGTTACTTTGTAGGTATATTCCATTTCACGATAGGTTTTTACCTGGATGACAGTTCGAAAATCATATGTTTAGGTTTTGGGTTGCCAACACTTGTAAAAGATCACAGTTTGATTATAAATGTAAATATCTTTAACTACCTGTTTTATATTACATTTAAAATAACGTTAACTTAAGTTTTCTCATACTATTTCATTTTTTTGAATAATTTCTTTTTATCAAACTCGAAACAATATTTTAAACATAATTAAAAGTACTTATTCTTTGTTTTGTAACTTTATTGATTGTGTGTAATACAGTGCGCACATCAATACCTTCTAATACAGGCATCGTATTTACTTGTAAAAGAGAAAATTGTTGTCATTTTTTTTACATACAATAAATTATTTTATGGTTATTCTATGGTATTTTGAAATATTTAACTGAATAAAATATTTTCATCTACTGCGTGTCTGCATCATTGTAAAAAACTTGTTTACCGTTATGTTCAATCATATGGTTTATATTCGTCAGTCGCCATTTGAGGCTATGTTCGTTTGAAGTTTTTGTGAAAGTGGTGTGAATATTTTTTTAAGGGAAATAAAACTATAAATAAACTTTGTGTCTGACCTCAAATAAATATATAAATAATATTGGCCTAAATTACTGTGGTTAACTATCACTAATATATTACCAACTGTTTTCATTACAGTCATCCAAAGTGATATATGTCAGCTGTTGGCGTAGTAATATATTAGGGATTACTTCTAGTAACATTTCGAGCTTTCATGCAGGTAAACTTAGCTCGTGAATGCCTTATATATAAAAAACAATGAAGAGTTATTTTTATAAAAACATAATGATGAGTGACAATTTTGCGTTAATATAATATGTGTCAAAAGGCCCCCTTCAGTTTGTGAATTAGACCATCACTCTCATGTTAGACTGCCCTGCTGATGACAGGGTATCAGGGTTCAAATCTCAGTCATGTCTACTGAGAGCTGTTGTTTCTAAATGGTTTCCCACTCATCTTAAAAGACTACATCTAAGATGCTTAAAATAGTCAAAAAATTAAGAATACTGAAAATTTAACATTTTTAAATTGGTCCCAAGATATGGGGGACTCAAAACTTTCCATACTACTAGAAATTTAAAAAAATCCAGTGTGGAATAAAACTGAACTAGTAAATGGACATTCCCCGATAATCAAATAATTTCTGAATGAATGAATTTTCAAAATTGAAATTTGGTAGATGTATGTTGAATGTATAATAATGATATAGTTTTCATGCAGCTTAACCATACTAAGAATATGTTAAACTGCTATTAGATAATAAATGTAAAATTAATAACGAACTAAATAAGTTTCTTGGAATCTGACCTAAATTACAGCCTAAATTCTAGTTTAAAATACACAATTTCTTATTTCAAGATGATGGTAAAATCAAGGGTGACATTTATTATTTGAACTAATCTCACAATAGGGTGATAGTTATTTGAAGTGGGCACCTCTATAGAGGTAATCTAAACTTAATATCCTTACTAAGAAATTGATGTAGCACACAGCAAACCTGAAATACTTTTGCTTTTCAACTTAATATATTGTCCTCAAAGAAGAAAGGCTATAGGAATTAAAAAAACGAACTATTATGTTAAGTGGCCATGTATTAGTACACATTTGGTGGAGATCATCAATTAGTTCACAATCTATGAGAATATGTGAGTGAATATGGTTGTAATTCTATTAATCTAAACCTCAAAGGTTTTTAAGAAGAGAAATAATACGTTTTGACTCTAAATTAACTCATCTTATTTCGAAAGAATATTTTTTTTTCCTTCAAATTGACTTGTCCGATTTCTAAGGGATTTAAAATACATTTTTAACTCAATTTGACTCATTTTATTTTGATGTGATAAAGAAAACATCTGATTTCGAACTGATAGGAAAATACATATCTACCCCCACTGCACTCATCTTATTTCAAGTTAAAAAATAATACAGTTTTACCTAAACTGCATTTATCTTATTTCAAGTTTAAAAATAATACAATTTTACCTCAACTGCACTCATATTAATTCGATTTTAAAAATATTACAATTTTACCTCAACTGCACTAATCTTATTTCGAGTATAAAAATAATACAATTTTACCTCAACTCCACTAATCTTAGTTTGATTTTAAAAATATTACAATTTTACCTCAACTGCACTAATCTTATTTCGAGTATAAAAATAATACAATTTTACCTCAACTGCACTAATCTTATTTCGAGTATAAAAATAATACAATTTTACCTCAACTCCACTAATCTTAGTTCGAGTTTAAAAATAATACAATTTTACCTCAACTCCACTAATCTTAGTTCGAGTTTAAAAATAATACAATTTTACCTCAACTCCACTAATCTTAGTTCGAGTTTAAAAATAATACAATTTTACCTCAACTCCACTAATCTTAGTTCGAGTTTAAAAATAATACAATTTTACCTCAACTCCACTAATCTTAGTTCGAGTTTAAAAATAATACAATTTTACCTCAACTCCACTAATCTTAGTTCGAGTTTAAAAATAATACAATTTTACCTCAACTCCACTAATCTTAGTTCGAGTTTAAAAATAATACAATTTTACCTCAACTCCACTAATCTTAGTTCGAGTTTAAAAATAATACAATTTTACCTCAACTCCACTAATCTTAGTTCGAGTTTAAAAATAATACAATTTTACCTCAACTCCACTAATCTTAGTTCGAGTTTAAAAATAATACAATTTTACCTCAACTCCACTAATCTTAGTTCGAGTTTAAAAATAATACAATTTTACCTCAACTCCACTAATCTTAGTTCGAGTTTAAAAATAATACAATTTTACCTCAACTCCACTAATCTTAGTTCGAGTTTAAAAATAATACAATTTTACCTCAACTGGACTTGTCTGAGCTCGATGTGATAAACAATCCATTGTGATACTAAATAGGCCTGCCTGGTTTTTCAGCAGAGTAAGGATAGAAATTTGATCTTTAACTGTTCTCATCTAACTTTAACTCACATAATTTATGGACAAAGTAGCTCGAAATTTCCTTGTACGCCACTTATTCCTGTCCTGAGCTAGTTTCATAGAGTCCTAGCTCTTACATGTCCATCTTATGTTATCCTGCATCTAGGTTATATGAGTCTCCTCCCAATAGATTTACCATTACATTTCTTGAACACGGTTATATTTTATTACATTCACGCTACATGTCCTGCCTCCATAGCCTGTGAGATTTGATTACCCAAACTATCTCTGGAAATGAGTACATAAGTACATTTACAGGGTATGACACACTGATGTTTAGCTTCTTTCATTTTCAATTATTGTACTATAAATTTTCCAAAGTAATTTGTTTTCAAACAACCTAAATTTATCCTGTTCATGTAAGGTAAGAAGATGTTTTAAATATTGACACTAAGAAAAACGAGTGTTATTTAATTTTGTTACATTTTTTAGCACCATATTTCACTGACTGTTCAGTTTGTACGCCTTTATATTAATTACTATAATGTGTCAGGGATGAGGAAGGTTTAATTAAGAGGAATTGTACCCCCATTTGCGTGGAGGAAGAAGTAAAAACCATTTAAGAAAAACCAAAGTTCACCCGACCAGGTTTCCAAAACTGATCTCTCTTTTATCGGTAGTATAATATATTGCAATAGTGCAATATTGCGGCCACAAAAGTGGGTTAAGATTTGTTGATATTTCTAATTTCTAATGTTGGTCTTACTAAAGCTTGGTACGAACTTAAAACTTTAAAGAACTTCACGTAAATATGAGGAGTGAGGACGAAATGACTAGGTTAATCAAGGACTAAGACAACTCTTTTGAAGAGCACCTATGAGAAGAATTGAATAACAATAAAAAGTCAGACTCCTGACGTCACAAAGTGGGTAGGAATGGAAGGAAGTTGTTTTGAGTGGGACGAGTCTCAAGACGACTTGTACATGTTGCCAGAGGGCTTACACTACGTCAAATTTTCAATGGACTCTGAATTGACCACCCGCAACAGTTGGCGTGGACTTTGTCTGTAGGATAACAGTGACCTATGTCAAAATTGATTTAATATCGTAAATCAGTATTTCTTAGAAAATATAAATTGAATCTTAGAATATCATAGTTACTATAAATATGTTTATTTTAACTATAAACAGTTTAACCGGTAGTTCTCTATGCTTGTGAAGTCTGGTATTTTAACCAAACTGACGAGAAGAAATGTAGTAATTTCAAAAACAAATTTTTTGAAATATATTTGATCAAAAAAAATTAAGATAAAGGAGAATATACAAGCTCTACAAGCCCTACTCAAAAAGTCTAGGCAGGAAGTCTATACTTATACATTGCTGAGAGACAAACCTCTCAAAGTCTTTATCATAGGACTCCCACTGAACATACCGATATACGACATCAAAGAAGAACTACTATCACTGGGAAACACAGCGACAGACGTGCTACAATTCACTTCATGGACGCAGCCAGAAAACAACCTCCAAGACAGTCTCAAACTACTCCCAATCTTTGTCTGTTCTATCACAAGAACGGACAAAAACTTCAAACTGTTTCAAAAGACTTTCCTTAACAGCACAAGGGTAAAGATTGAACACTACGTACAGACCCAGAATTAAATTCTACAATGCCACAGATATCAGAAATTTGGACATTCAAAAAAATAATTGCTCTTACAACCCGAGATTCGTCAAATGCCTAACACCACTCTTGACCTCGGAATGTCTGAGGATGGACGCTACCAGTCCAGAAAACTGTGTGAATTGTGGAGGCAGAAACACAGCCAACTATTCCAAATGTCCTGAATACCTAAAAATGATTGAAAAGAAAGTTGAACAGAGGCAGCAGAAGGAAATAAAAACCACTTACCTCCACACAAACAACTCCAACAAAAAATGACTTCCCTTCACTACCTCGCAAAACAGTGGCACCTACCAGCTCTAACACAACACCAAGCTCTTACAGAGATACCCTACTTAACAGACGAGAGGTTTCATATCATACGAAGGAACAAGAGCAAACCGCTTCATTCGATTTCAAAGAAATAAATACCATATTCAAAGAAATGAATGTTTGTGGTCTACTCAAACATCTCGGACATTACCTAATCAAAATCAGACACTAATGATACTAATTGAAGCAGCCACTGACTTTTATTTTAGTGACGATGCCGAATAAAAGAGCTAATCACAGTAAAAAACCAGCTCAGGATTCTTATATGGATTGCCAAAGGATTACTACAGCAGAAACATGAACTTAATGTCTTACTAAGAACATATGGAATAGACTTAGCTCCAATATGTGAAACGCATCCACAGCCAAACAAATGACTATACATCTCAGGCTACAGTCACTACCGAACTGACAGAGAACACGGAAGGGGAGGTGGGACAGCTATCAAGGACCACCTTGCACACTACAGAGCTGACACCCATGATCCAGAAAGCCTTGAGGCCACGGCAGTAGGAATCAACACCAAAAACGGAAATATTACTTTTGTGGCTGGGTATAACCCTCCAACCAAGATTATTTTAAAATGTGACCTTGATAATGTTATGGCAACCGGTAGCTATCTAATAGGGGGAGACTCAAATAGCAAGAACACACTATGGAACAGTCGGATGACAAATAGAAACGGACGGATCCTAGAAGAACACTCAAATGAGACGGACTACAATGTGTTAGCACCAGAAACACCGACTTTCTATCCTGGAAACTACCTCCATAGACCAGACGTTCTCGACATAATCTTAACAAACATAAAAATAACACCTGAAACCTTATTGGTACTCCAAGAACTAGACTCCGATCACAATCCAGTACTATGCGAATGGAACATCAACACAAAACATCAATCCAGCTGGCACAAATCAACGATAAGGACAATTGACAGGATAAAATTTAAATCTCACCTACAAGAGTACTCCATAGGAATTTAGGTATTGAAATAGAAGAAGACGTTGATGCGGCTATAGATGTATTCACAACGACATTACAAGAAACATACAAACTACACACCACGACCTCTTAGAAACAGCAAGACCTAAGGATTAACCACCCTGAGCTAAACTATTGCATAGCCCTAAAAAGGGAATTGTGCAGAGACTGGCAAAGACTACGAACACCGCAGGAGTGAATCTAATACAACAGACTCAAAGCACTGGTTAAAAGAACTGTCAACCAAATCAGAAGAACAAACTGGAACACTTTCATCACGGACACAGCTACTAACCTGTAGAAAACGTGTACCTTAACCAAAATACTTAAAGTGACTACAGAAAAAGACAGGCGAACCAGCCATCCATGGGCAACAGGGGATGGTCTATACCAGTGAGGACAAAGCCAAAGCGATAGCGCTAACTTTAAAAGATCAATTTCCACCTAACCAAGTTCAGGACGAAGTTTTCAATAGAGAAGTCACCAGAAAAGTAAATACCTACATGGATAGACCTATAACAGAGACAACAACCCCAATCACGGAAAATGAACACTGAACTACTATTAAATTTCTTTGACAAAACAAGTCTCCAGGACTAGATGGAATCAAGATCGAAATCCTAAAAAACTTACCACAAAATGCAATAAATCACGTCACCCAGCTACTAAATGCAACTCTCAGAATTGTTTAGTTCCCAAAATTCTGGAAAAAGGCTAAAGTGGTAACCATAATCAAACCGGGAAAAAATTGCATCTTTCTACAAAATAGACGACCGATCAGCTTACCAAATACGACTGGCAAACTATTAAAAATGCTAATTCAAAAGAGACTAAAAACAACATGCAGAAGACAACAAAATAATCCCTGACTTACAATTTGGTTTCAAAAGACAACAAACAACAATCCATCCGTTACTCAACTTCATCGAAGATGCCACAGAAAGCTTCAACCACTGGGAAAACCTAATAGCCATATTCCTTGATGTAGAAAAGGCATTTGATAAGGTGTGGCATTTGGCCTTATACAAAAAATGATCAACTACAACTTCCCACGAGGTGATATCCAACTAATCAACAGTTACCTGGTAGACAGAATCTTCCAAGTCTTTATCGAGGGCTCACTGTTGGAAAGAGTGCGTGTAAGGGCAGGAGTACCGCAAGGGTCGATAATAACTCCCTTTCTGTACAATATATATGTCGCAGACGTCCCAACACAACCAAAAATGACTATAAGAATGTTTGCAGATGACACGTTGATCTATACCATAGAAAGAAATATTTACTACGCTTCTTTAGCATTTCATTGATTTCTGAAGACGTTTGAGGCCTGGCTCTCAAAATGGAGGATAAAAGTAAACACTACAAAGTTCACGGCACTAGTAGTAACTAGAAGAAGACTATTACCATCAGAGAATTTTACCCTCTTTCTAGAGGAAATTCCGTTCAAAAACGAAACCAGTTGCCGCATCGAAATTTTTAGAAGCTCAATTCGTTGCAAGGATTGCAGCAATATCCAAGAAAGAGGGGACTCAGTTAAGGAAAGAATTTATTTTTTATTTATCTTTTTTAATTTATTTATAATATATATATTATATAAATAATTATACAACACATGACAAGTAATATATGCATGTTTACATCATCTTATCACAACACTGTTTTAATTAGATTTGACACAAAATTAAACAATTTTTAATATGTTTAATACTTTTTGGATGTATGTTAAAACTTCAATAATTGTATTATATAGGTCATCATAAGATATTATATCTTATATATTATTATTACCAAAAACTGTTTTTCATAATTCAAAGTATAATGCCTATAATATTATATTACATCATATGTATCCATGTTTTTTCATGCTGAGTTAACACAATTGTCAACTTTACCAAAAAAATTGAATTCTACTACTAATAAACAATACTTAGTCTGAAAGTGTCCATCGTGATGGAATATTACGTTATTGCTTCCTCCTCCATTTCCCCCTTACGTTCCCTGGCTTTATTTATTTGTAACGTTAATGTGATAATTATTAGGAAGCTAAAATGTAGAGAAGGTGTATCGGAGATTTGGCGCAGGGAGAGCTTCTCGTTTCTGTATGGTAGATCCTCCCAAATATATAATACACATGGCCGAGGGAACGGCATCGCTACTATTGGGAAACAGCGTTGTCATTCAGTCGTTTCTGCGTGGTCAATCTCTCCTTAAATATAAGACAAGTTTTGCAATGTCGGTTAGTCGATGTTGCCAGTAGCTCCTTACTACCCCACATAGCTGACATAACTGAGAGCGAGGATATTTGGCAACAACCAACAGGTATAGAGAGTGACGATAAAACTTTTCTCGATAAGACCTGTGGTTACCTCAGAGATGTTATGGGGTCTAGTTAGGGAATAAAACAAACCGTTAGGTAAATAACCCCAAGCAACTAGCAAACCAGACTATTTGAGCTGATATTTCGTCACTTATACAGTCACCTACTTCGATGATTATTAAATGATTACAAAAATGAACATACAAACTAATGACCGACATTGAACTTCATCATATGTTGGTTACTTTATATTCAATATTATGAGAATGTTTCAAATTATTATATAAGATATATTTGTTTTAAAATAACGCCATCGCCCCTACATTATTGCAGCTTTTCGTAGATGAAACTAGAATTATTAAAGTTATTTAATTTGAAGAAAATATTCCTAAGTCAATGAGACGCATTTAAAACCAAATTTCAAACTTATTTTGGTTTTAACATAGTTGCAGTTTATTGAAATAGACATTTTCAAAACAAGCAATAATATTAGCAGATTTTATGTTAATATTGTACTTTAAATATAAATTCTACAAGTATTAAATTTAATAAAATAATTTAATACGGGGTTTATAAAATATATGTTGAAACAACGTTTTAATTTTAATCAAGTTAAATAATCATTAATCGCCTTATAATTCATTAAGTATGCTTGATTTTAGTACTAATTAGTTTATTTTAATAATAACCTTAAAATATACTCATTTTTTATAAATTGCATTGTAGCAATAATAATATATTTAATTAGGTATTTTGAGACAAACCATTTTATTTTTATGATTATTTTAAAATTGGTCTTACTTTGTGTTTCAATAGATATGGACATATACATATTTAAATATAATATTTTAGCTAGGTTCGGTGATCACGAGGTCTGAGGCATCTCTCTTGCAATAGACTAGACTGCCGATGATGTGGAGACCAGGGTTCGACACTGTATGGTGTACTGAGGGTGATTTTGTCTAAAAGGTTATCCACTCTACCTCCACGCAAATACGGGTCAACTGCCTATAAATTCAACCTTTCTCATCCTTAACACATTAGAGTAGTTAGTACATAGGCATGAAACCAGAACGGGTGGTATGATCTGTGTAAATATATATATAGAGAGAGAGAGAGAGAGAGGGAAAGAGATATTTATATACAAGAAATATAAATTGGCTATGATTAATATTAGATTAATATTTTGCGGAAAATAAGAGAGTAGATATAACTTTAAACCTTCTCTTGTAAAGGAGATCCTGCACATATTCTTATGATATTCACTCATCATATGAAGGAAAAGTCTCCTTATATTTGCCTGCCATGTCAAAGAAACGTACCTTGATATATACCTGCCATGTCAAAGCAACGTCTCCTGATATTTACCTGCCATATCAAAGCAAATCATAGTGATAGCTATACACCACCTACGGTAGGAATGTAGCAAAGTGACAGCTAGTAAATTGTACCATATCTATTCTCATGTATCAATTCACCAAATGATATGATCTGCAAGAGACTGTGTTGATCTATCGTTACTTTTGGAAGTCAACATTTCACCACAAACAATTTGTTTTTACTAACTCTTTCTTTTAACCATTTTTACATTCTCAACTAGTTTACCACTACCACCATTCCTATGGCTACTGAACTCTACCTTCTATGTCCAAACTATATACTGATGTTTACCTGTGAGTCTAAATCTCATATTGACCTTCCAGGTCAAATAAAATTACCTTTACATTTGACTGATAGTTTCAAGCAACGTCTCCTGATGTTTACTGGCCAGGTATAAACTATCCCTCTTGATTTCAGCCAGGCAAATGAAACCCTTGTAGAATGTCAAGTATATGAGAAAATTAGCTTGTGACGTTTTACCTGCTGGAGTTGGGAGGAGTAGGGTGAACCAGGGGGTGGAGGGAAGGATGCAAGCCAATTATCGAGAAGAGTGAGCTCTTGTGGAAGGGGTGAAGGGGGATAGTGAGTCATGTTTATTTAGGATACGTCCCAGAAGCCGGAAGTTTCTAGATGGAGGTATAGTGTAGGGGACACTAATTGAATCGAGAAGTCCACCTTGACAAACATTTTACATTTCTCGACCTACACCCCGTGTTGAGCTCTTAACGAAGGGTTGATTGCAGCTATATCGGACATAGATAGATACATAGACACGATAGTTGTTATATGGACGATACGTAAATATATTATTTCGTTATTAAACTAATTTGAAATTACTATTTTAGAAATTAAGTGGCTTACATACTCATGATTGTTTGTTCACTGATGCTTTCCATTATTTACGATGTGTCGAAGTAAATCTTTACACATTTTAATAAGGAATAATCAAATCCACATTTTCCTGAATTAAAAATATTAATAGCATCTGAATAGCGAATATCGAGTACAATTATTAGAAAACAATATTTAAGAATAATACATTCATATATCAGCATTTATCATTCAATTAAATATATATACTATTATTTTCACATTAATTTATTTTATGTAGCAATTAATTGGTCTTGTTTTAGTGTTGATAATGAATTATTTATTATGTGTCCTGTTTTTAAACGGGTTCTTATACTTGTCTCAATTGGGTCTTACAACACGTCCTCCCCGCAGCTTACTTTGAAACTTCATCTTCTTTCCTTGTTTGAGGTAATCAATCAGTTGCATACGTGGTCTCCCGGCTTACCTTCTAGAACATCACTCAATCAGCTATTCCTTCTCATAGTGTGGCCCATACAGATGACCTTTCTTCGTAGAATCGCCTGCTGATTGGTTCTCTTTCCATTGACTCTTCATTATTCACCTGATATGTGTGCTTATTTCTACCTATTATTCTTAACATCTCAAAGCTATTTAAATATGTATTCTCTTCTTTCTTCAAGGTCCATGTCTAAGCTCCATTTGAAATTAGGCTCCATATAAATAATATTAATTGGTTAATTTATAAAAAAATATACACTATTTAATTTTTAAGATTTTTGACAAGCGTATAACCCGAATGGGTGGTAAGACACTGTGCCAAAAAAAAAATGGTTTTAGTTAGAATTAACATCAAGCTAAGTGGTAAATAATGTAATATGGTATAGCTGTAAGTTTTGTTCTATATATGTAATGCTAAGCCACAAGGAAGCATCTATAGCTCTAAATAAATAAACAAAACTAACGTCTGAAATAAAACCTGGGATATTGAATGTCATTAGGTTTAAGATTGATTGAAGAATTTTATGGTAAGTTTTAACAATTTTTGTTTACATCCGTTACTGTTTCCAACTTGACTCAGTTTTTATTCAAGCCCATATTTTCCACTACCGGTTTGCTAAGCCTGTCATAGCTTCATATGCCATATAATCTATCTTAAAACTAGAACAGACACAATATCCAGTCCCCAAGCCATTAATTTATCAGTTTGAGAGGGTAAACCCAAATTTTAATCATTGATACATTTTCGGCCAATCTGGGAACTAAACCCGGGGCACCTAGCTTAGTAGGCAGAAACACTACCGACTCAGCTAATGTGTCAAACTTAAGTCTTAACACATTTTCTCACTATAATAACATTTCAAGAGCGATACAAAAGATGGCGTCAATATCCCACAAACATCTCGACCGAATGGCTTCCCTCAATGCGCATGCGCCATTATACCTCACACGGTCTTTCCTCGCAAGTAATTGGGTCGTGTGTGGGGAGTGTATTGACACAGCATGGAGAGCTTGTAGGCGCTAGTGTTGAGCTATGTTAAGTGGTGTCACGACAGCATACTACATTGAAAGACAAACCTAGAGGCATTAGTTTGGTAACAGAGGAAGGGTCAAATATTTAAGGTTGCCTCCATTGTCCACAAAGTGTTAACACTAAAAAACAACAAATTAATATATAGATAGATATAACTGAAAATGTGTTTACTGCATAAGATACATATAAGATCAATCTTAAGTTTTCATATAATTTGCACCATTGCTAACATATATGTCCCTATAGTTAGCTATTGAAAAACATTATAGAATTAATCTCCTCTAACCTATGTGCTCCTTGTTTCCCATATTCCATTCCCTAAATGTATTTCTGTGTGTGTCACTGACCACACACAATAGTTATACTGCTATTTGAGCTATATTCTCACGTGTATTTGGTCGTGTGTGCTCATAGCTATGTGACCCTCTGAAGAGCGTCAAACGGCACTTGGTCACACTCTATGGATAGTTAGGGTTAAAATATCAATTGGTACGCCGAGGGCGGTCTTTTAGCGGGGATCTCCCTGAGGCTCTCCATCATCTCTTGTCTGTAATTCAGGTTAATTCTCACTAAATTCTTCTTATCATATTATCTATCACCTTAGATGTCTAACACCTTATTTTAGTAAGTAGCATGTCTTCCTATTATGCTATGGGTCCCAGGCTTGATCCTCGGCTTTGTTGAAAAACATATTTTTTTGGTTTAATTGTGGGTTTTACCTCTCACAGATATAAATAAACGGGCTGGGTTCTGGGTGTTGTTAAGTTTTAATTAGGGTGGAGGATGTCGGAAGCTGCATGAGGACCCGCTTTCAGTCGTTGTTAGAGGAGGCCTGAACATCCAGATCCAAAGAGGCTTTCTCACACAACTACAAACATTCGCAGAACTTACAGAAATAAGTGTATTACTCCTAGAAAAATATTATTCATAGTTTATCAGCGGTAAAAGCATCAACCTGATAAATAAAAGACCACACGCCCTCATAAAATGTCAATTACTAGCATTTGGTCAAAGTTTTGCTAATCATTTATAAATATTGTGATTGGGTCATTATATAGTTTCTCGCTAATTTATGCATACTATTGCGGTTTTTGGAATGTGTTTGATGGCAATTTCATGAATAGTGAGTGGTATGCATATTATATTAAAAAGGAAAATGGGCAAACAAATAATTTAGAAAATGTTAACTGGGAGCGTCACAAACTAAATCCATTATACGAGATGAAATATTGGCTCGTATAGTTAGGAGGGTGAGGAGTTCTGGCAGAATTAGCGCGACAAAGAGTGAATGAGGAGCTTTTACAAACTACATTATAAATTAGATTTATTGCTCATATGTTTTATATTTTCTCGTGTGTTTCATTATCCATGAATAGGTGACTAGTCAAGTGTCAACTTTGCTTCTCTTACTCTGTGTTTTATTGTTTTTCATTGGTATGTGTTTATATCCAACCGATTCACCAGTTTGCTGGTACAATAATTGTGTAGAGCCCTGTTCAATAAATGAAGCAAGGGATAGGTGCTATGATTCGGGTAAGAACTATTTTATGTCGTTAGTTACTTAAAAATGATTCAATTTGAAACATTTCAGCCATTGAAGGCAACTAAATATAGGGGACTCCTACCGGAAGTTAAAGACGCGCTTCAGTAGTTCCGAAATCACACGTTATTTAAAAAGTATTTCAGTATTTTAAGGCATACTTTAAGCCATGATATAGTCAAAGTATATCAACACTTATCTATAACAAATCAAAGTTTACATTTTATATTGATAGGCTTACCCAAAAGGTATCAGTTAATATAAATATATTATAATAATAAAGCTGACCTGGCGGTCTAGGGGTAAGGTGTCAGACTTCTATGCTCGCGGCCGGGGTTCAATCCTCGGTCCCGGCAAAGATTTATCTGATTACCAAACCATTTCTTCACCTCTGACAAGAAATCTTGTGAATGTGGGGAATTCCAGGCCTCCACCGTGGTTCGGATTCCACGTTAAACTGTGGGTCCTCCATTTCATCTCACAATCACACTACCATTACACATTAGCGTAAGTGCATATAACCCAAACGGGTAGTAAGACCCGGTGCTAATAATAATAATAATAATAATAATAATAATATAATAAAGGATAGGCACCCAAAAGGCTTATCAAGTTTATTGAGTTATGTTTTACTTATACGCGTGGTGGTTACAGGTTGGCTGTCATTTATCAGATATTTTAGAAATACATAATTGTTTTAAACAAATTTATGCATTTTATTAAATATAATATAATATAGCTTTAAAGTATGCTGTTAGGGAAATGCAAGAGATAAGGGAAGGATTGACATTAAAAAGTACAATACAGATAATAGGATAAGCAGAGGATTTGGTTTTGTTGTGCAATAATATGTAAGCTTTTAAAAGAAAGGCAGAACTTTTATTAGATGTTAGTGTACCCGTCCTGTGTCCTTAAGGGACAGTGTAAGGGTGTTCAAAATTACAACACTCAAAATAAACAAGAAAATAGCATAGTGACACATATGAACAATGCACAAATGAATATATATATATATATATATATTTATGTGTGTGTGTGAACTGTATCCAACCCGATTGCTTCACATTTACACCTAATTTGTAAAAAAAGAATAATGATTAAATAGCAAAGGTACACCTTAAATGCAGCAAGAACGGTAGCTGTTTTAGGTGGGATGAAATATAAAGATAAGTCTGAGATGAAATATGTCTTTATAATCTATTAAAATAGAGGATATAGTAGTTTAAATAATACAATATATGTTACAAAATTATTAGTATCTTCAATACTCAACAATGTGTTATGTAAAACTAATTACTCACCATACACAAAATTAATTCATGTTTTCATTGAAAACAAACCAAGGTAGAGTCAAAATGCTCTTAATGCCAAATAAAATATTTTTATAACTCTTTAACAAAATAACAAACATATCAACAGCGGTGACTCATTTAATCTCTCATATCTAAAACCTATGATTTAAAACATTAATAACAAAGATTATAATATTTTAAACTCATAACAAAGTGTCAATAACAATCAGAAGGATACGATATGAACAAAAGATTAAGTCAACAATCCAGTTTACCTAAATAGTGATTTTAAGCATCAATCCATCCAATCTATCCAGGAGTTTGAGTACACTCTCATATTTAATGGTCTAGAACAAATCTAAGAGAACCAATTATTTGACCTAAAAGGAACAATTTATTAATATTAAGTTTCTTTCAATAGATAAAAATATTACCCAACACATTCTTTCTAACAATTAAAGCCGTACGTCATTGCGTATGTTTTAAGATCAAGTACATAATCCTTGAAAAAAAACATACCAATTATAACAGCCATAGTGAAAGAACTACATATTGTTAACAGGTAAAGTGCAAGATTATTCTCAATATACAAAGTTATTTACAAAAGGTAAATGCAGCACTATTACTCATAGATGTGTTAACTAGCCTCATACTGGAATTGGATATAATTAGTACATCTAGTTTTTTCAATCCACAATTTTGAAGTTTAAGATTTAAAGTTATTTTGAACGACAATTTTCGTAATTATGTTTCTAGTTTTAGACCCAAAAGAGTCCACATTATGAAAATCATATATGCTAATATTTTAAGAAAAGTTCAAAAAGTTCAAAAGATAAACTAATTTCAACTTAATTTATCGATAATCAATATTGAAACGAAAGATTATATACATACATAAATGTAGATATTTATATGCCGAAACAATAATTTAGATAAGAAAGGTCAAAAAAGAATACTAAAAGGTTTACATTTTCCTGGACAAGAACTGTCCTCTAAGAGAATCCAAACGAGAGTGAAGTACAAGCCGTTCAGCTGTTACCCGACTCAGAACATCTGCCTTGACAGTTACGCCAAGCCAGGTTGTCTGCGAAAGGGCTGATTTGTTGTTTGAGTACCGAGTCACTATCGTGACTCTTAACTTCGTGAATGAACTTGTCTACCAGATGAAATGAAACCTATGAAATGCGAGTGTAGAATACTACACTTGTATGAATGTGTGTCCCGACTCTGGATGTCCACCTTGACAGAAACGTCAAGCTAGGTCACATGCGAAAGGGATGATCGTGTTCGAGTATAGAGTCACTGACGTGACTCCGGACCTCGTGAATGAAGTTAATACCTTGCACAAAGTAGTTTAATTAATAACATTGTGAGGTGAAATTGGTGAAACTGAATGATTGCGCTGGGTCTCGGGATATGGGGAGGATTTTCTTAACTGGGATGTGGGAAGGTTTGTATAAGGTATGATGATGAGATGTTGATATTTCGTGAGTCGATTTCCGAGAAGAGGTTCGAAAGTTTAAACTTGACTGTAGGGATTAGGTTTGACGTGGATGGTTACATATCCATTCCCCATCAGGGGCCAACCACGGTGCCAGGATTATCCTCTGGCTCGTAGAGAACCTAGTCAGTTGTCCCTGTGGAGTCCGGCGGTGGCAAAGGTAATAAGAGTTGCTTGTTGGGGTAGGGTTTTCTTTTCTTGGGATTAGGAGTGAGGTGTATACAATTCCATTCACCTTCTGGGGCCGCCCCCGGCGCCAGGATTATCCTCTGGCTAGTAGACAACCTAGGCGGTTATCCCAGTGGCGTCCGGCCGTGACTAGGGTAGTAATGGTATGAAATGAGCGACTTGTGAAGGTCTGGTCTGATGTTGTAACAAGGATGGGATAGGTGGGGTGGTGGGTAGTCGTCGATCCCATTGTTCTGGTGTAGTCGATTGTCGATTTGGTTAGTTCTTAATCTACAAGGAGTATTATTTTAAATTTTCTTTATATATATATTTATAACTACATATATAATTTTTTTCTTCTAGATCTAGGACTAGGGATTTTGTTTGTTTTTTTATTTTTTTTAAGATTATAATAGACTGTTAGTAATAATAGTGCTCTTCTACGCCAGCCGTGGTCTCTTGTAGCGTCTGTGCTCAGCAGGGTCGTAACGTCCTAGTTCCTGTACTATGTCGTTTGTGTGTGTGTCTGCCTGTTCGTAGAGTTTTTTGTTCCTTTCTCTGTATATGTCTTGCAGCTGTCTGCACTTAGTCATTTCATGTAGGTGTGTTATTATAGTTCGCCAGGGTGCTCCAGTGATGGTTCTGAGTATCTTGTTTTGTGTGATTTGTAGTTTCCCCTTGAGGTGTTTGGCTCCGTAGCTCTATACTGCGCAGTTGTACAATATTACCAGTTGTATAATTGATTTGTATAAGATAGTTTTGATGTGGATGCTTAGTTCCCTTCCTTTGAGTAGAGCGTACAATTGTACATATCTCCCAGTGGCTTTTTTGTTCGTATCCTCTATGTGAATTTTCCAGGTTAGTTTCGAGTCTATTGTAGTGCCTAAATATTTTGTATCTTTTTTAAAAGTATTTCTGTGTCGAATAAAGTGAGTGGTGCTGGAAGCTGTTTGTATCCTCGGCCAATAATCAGAGCTGATGATTTCGTGGGATTAACTTTGATCCTCCAAGTCGTGAACCAAATTTGTAGTTCTACTAAATACCTCTGCATTTTTAAACTGGCAAAATTTATGTTTTTGTAGATGGTGTAGGCCATGGTGTCGACAGCAAAGAGTCGTACTTTTACATGTTGATGGATCGGGATGTCTGAAGTATACATGCTATAAAGGTGTGGTGCTAGTGCAGATCCCTGGGGCACCCCAGCCCTTATGTCGTGTATTGGTGATTTTGCTCCGTCCATGACTACCTGAAACTTCCTTCGAGCAAGGAAACTGGCGATGATGTGGATGATCCATTGTGGGTAGTTATACTTGATTAGTTTTTGAATTAGTCCTATGTGCCAAACTCTGTCGAATGCTTTTTCAACGTCAAGAAATATTGCTACCGTATGTTTTTTTTTCCTCAAATGATTTTGTAGCGTCCTCAATTAAATTTAGAATGGGATGGATGGTAGAGTGCATTTTCCTNTGTTGTAGCATCGGGATGTCTGAAATATACATGCTATAAAGGTGTGGTGCTAGTGCAGATCCCTGGGGCACCCCAGCCCTTATGTCGTGTATTGGTGATTTTGCTCCGTCCATGACTACCTGAAACTTCCTTCGAGCAAGGAAACTGGCGATGATGTGGATGATCCATTGTGGGTAGTTATACTTGATTAGTTTTTGAATTAGTCCTATGTGCCAAACTCTGTCGAATGCTTTTTCAACGTCAAGAAATATTGCTACCGTATGTTTTTTTTTCCTCAAATGATTTTGTAGCGTCCTCAATTAAATTTAGAATGGGATGGATGGTAGAGTGCATTTTCCTGAAACCAAACTGCATTTTGGGGATGATCTCGTTTTCTTCGCTAAATTTGTTTATCCTTTTTAGTACTAATTTTTCAAATAGTTTGCTCAAAGTGGGGGTGAAGTAAAAGGTGAAAATCATCATTATATATTCATTCTGCAGCTCAGCTTTAGACGTAACAGAAAATAAAAGGGGACGGGACATAGAAACACAAATAGAGAGAGAGGTTACGGGTATGTGATGCGCCCTCGTCGGCCTTCTATTTTTTCTGGAACTACCTAGAATCATATTTTCGGTTGACCTAGAATCTAGATCAATCCGGAAGAGAGTAGTCTTTTCGAGGTCTTTGGAAGGCGTGGCAGTGGATGAGATTGGAACTAGCTCCATATCCCAGCAACTCGTTTAGTCGGAAGGGCTAGTCGATGGAGCTTGGACGTGTTTTATCTTGCTGTTCATCATCTTGTGGTTGAGGTTGTATGTAGCGGAGCTTTCGGTCAATTGCTGGCAGGTTTAGTTAATATTAACCATAATTAAATGATTTATATTTATATTCTTGTTTCTTGTAGCTTCGATAATGTTACACTACTAAGGAAATGGGTTTATAAGGGAGCGATGACATGACTAGGTATATGATCACCCGTAGAACACAGATTGAGGATATTAATAAAGATTACTTTGAGCAACAGTGCTAATGAGTCAACAAATTTATGAACAATGCATTTTTTAATAGCAATAACGATATTAAATTTGAAACTAAGAACAGCCTGAAAACCTATGCTATTACTCGGTAAGAGTGATGTTGATATCTAGACTGCTTTCAAGGAATGTAAACCTTATGATATACTAAGCAATGGCCTTACCGGTTGTTCTCGATGGTTGTGAAACGTGGTCTGTAACCTTACATGACGAAAACCAATTTTAGCTGTTCAAAAATAAGGCGTTTTGAAATAAACCTTTTACAAAATTGATGAAACAACTATGGAGTGGAGGAGGTTACATGATGACGAGTTACATAGCTTGTATTAATCACAATACATTGTGAGGATAATAAGGTATCGTAGATTACAGTGGGAAGAACGTGCATAATGAATGGGAGGATCTGGACTCTTTTTAAGGGCACTGACTGGAAAACCATTGTAAGGGCTTAGACGCAGAGGGGAGGATAGTATTATAATGGACCTGAAAGAGATAGGTTGTAATGAGGTGGACTGGATATAGCTGGCTCAAGAAAAGGATAGGTGGCGTACTTTTTTAAGTGAAGCAATGAAGTTTAGAGCTCCTAATGCCATAGAATAAGTAAGTAATAGGTAAGTTTATTTAACCTTACTTTAACTAATACTTTTTTTCTAATACATATTTAACGTTTTAAAATAATGTGCATAAGTTACATAATTTTAAATCTCCAAAACTTCCTTTTTTATAAATAGGGAATGCCAAGAGCAGTATATTTTCCATCAGGGGGGATTGGGGGTCAGGAGGGGGTGAAGGGAGCGGAGGGTTTCTTGAGTTAATAAAATATAAGACATATTAGGATTCAGCAAATATTAATTTTACTCTTTATTGTTTATAGAATCTAGTATAAAATGTATATCCTCTCAATTTTAGATACTATAAATTTTTTAAATGGTTCGTTTAGTTTAAATTGTTTTGAAAGATTTAAAATGTACCACGGCGTATTTGTTACATAAACCTTTCTTATATTAACCAACCAATGCACTTTCCAAACAAAACACGCCATTTTATTTTAAAAAAAACACTTTGTTGTGTAACAACATTGAACAGTTTTAAAAGTTTTGTATGTTCTCCCCTTGTATGAATTTATATCAGACTTGGTATATTTCCTGTTGACTGAAGGTTATAATAGCTTTGCTCCAGACATACAGACTGACAGACAGACAGAGAGAGACACGGAATGACATAGACACCTGCATCCCAGCGAAGGGCAAGACACGGTATCATGTTCCATAAACTCGTATCTCAGAGGAGTTATGTGATTCACCCCCACTCTTGGAATAACGTTAACAAAGCCACAACGGTGTAGGGTGGTATTGTGTGTGTGAGAGAGAGGGAAGCATAAGAGGAGTGAGAACACACACATGTCACTCACTGTAGAATGAGGGAGGTGATTGAGGAAGCACTCACGCTACATTGCGTAAATTTGCCAAACCTGATGGATGTGGAGTTAAAAAGATAAAAGAGTGATTGAGGTATAACTATTGATTAATTGGGTCTTTCCCGACTTTGTGAAGTATCTAGATAGTTTATTTGCCTTTATTTGGATGATCTATTATTATTATTAATTATTATAATAGGAAAAGTAATCCCTCATTATTCCTGACCTCATTAATTGAGTTTTGGCTAAATTGTGACTATGGCTACTTTATTTGTTTTTACATACTGTATCATAGGTAGACAATCCGATATTGAGATATCTACTTGGACCTTAAGTGAAATAAATAAGTAGCCTATTAAATGTTAACAAAAAAGTGTCGAATACTAATTTGAACAACACAAACTTTCAACAAACCAGTAACTTCCAGTCTAATTTGTTTTCAAAGTCGTATTATAACCTTGTATTTAACATTCCTGTATAGTACAACAAATACCGTAAATACATCTCCCTACTGCATGTACAGTATACTGCGTCCACCCTGAACTATCAAGCTTACCTTGACGGATTACATTATGGTGTAAGTCTATTCCATACTCCAGCCCATCAAGGTAGGACTATCACCTTAAGGTGCGGCAGAAGAGAGTGTGAGTAAATTTACAGTTTTTATAGCATTAGATTATTTTGGACAAAATAAATCAAATATTTCTCAAGTAGCAACAAAGAGTATAGTTTTCTGCACATGCTAATATCAACAGATCTTGAATATCTGTCAAGGACGTCTTGAAATTTTGTCAACCCTTTTTTTAAATAAAGAGAAACGATTTTGACAAAATTCCAGGACATCCTTGACAGATATTCAAGATATGTTGATATTAGCATGTGCAGAAAACTATACTCCCTGCTGCTACTGGCGATATATTTAATTTTTTGTCAAAAAAAAATCAATTTTATAAAAACTGTAAAAATACTTGCGCCACTTCGGCCGCATCTCAAGGGTAAGTGATGTATACACTATAGCTTTCCTAAAATGTTCTAATTATTTATTAGTTTTTTCAATTATTAAGAGTGCCCACGTTTCTTTCCCCGGGATCCCCATTTAGTCCAAATTTTATATCTTTACTTTATTCATTAGATGATCAACCCTACACAGAGGTAGCGTAAGGCTCTTTGTAACATAAATATCAGTTAGGACGTTTGAAAGATTTGTTATGTACTGTACAGTACGCTAAACATATTAATATTCTTTTGAAGATGGATTAAAAACCAAACAAACATAAAATTACTCCTTATTAATAAAAATCTCGTTTACATAAATACAATCAGTTGTGATTTCTATATCTGCAAAGAACAATATGTGCGCATGACCTGTTACTCAGATCTTGGGAAAGATTCTCTAAAAATGTAGTTTTTTTACAAACTAACCTTATAGAGATGGTAATAATTAATTAAATATTGATTCTGAAGTTATATTTGGTTGCTACACATAATACCAATAGTTATTGAATATTTGTCTTGATAATAGTGACATTTGAATATACACTTTTAAAATCAAAGGTAAAACTATGGTCAAATTCCACGATACCTCTAGAACTGTGATAACTATTGTGGTATGCTAATATAAGTGTATCAACTATAGCAAAATGTTATTTATTACGGCCAAAAGAAGGTTTTTTTGTTATGGCAATTACAAACATACAGACCTTAACCTAAGCTCCTTCCATCCCACCTATAGGGGGACGGCCAGACTGGAGCTTGTGACTAAAATATAAAATAGAGCACATTGGTTGTAATGAGAGGTGGCCAGACTGGAGTGAGCGACTAAAATATAAAATAGAACACATTGGTTGTAATGAGAGGTGGCCAGACTGGGGTGAGCGACTAAAATATAAAATATAGCACATTGGTTGTAATGAGAGGTGGCTAGACTGGGTGAGCGACTAAAATATAAAATATAACAGATTGGTTGTAATGAGAGGTGGCCTGACTGGGGTGAGCGACTAAAATATAAAATATAGCACATTGGTTGTAATGAGAGGTGGCTAGACTGGGGCGAGCGACTAAAATATAAAATATAACACATTGGTTGTAATGAGAGGTGGCTAGACTGGGGCGAGCGACTAAAATATAAAATAGAACACATTGGTTGTAATGAGAGGTGGCCAGACTTGGGCGAGCGATTAAAATATAAAATAGAACATATTGGTTCTAATGAGAGGTGGCCAGACTGGGGTGAGCGACTAAAATATAAAATATAGCACATTGGTTGTAATGAGAGGTGGCTAGACTGGGTGAGCGACTAAAATATAAAATATAACAGATTGGTTGTAATGAGAGGTGGCCTGACTGGGGTGAGCGACTAAAATATAAAATATAGCACATTGGTTGTAATGAGAGGTGGCTAGACTGGGGCGAGCGACTAAAATATAAAATATAACACATTGGTTGTAATGAGAGGTGGCCAGACTGGGGCGAGCGACTAAAATATAAAATAGAACACATTGGTTGTAATGAGAGGTGGCCAGACTGGAGCTTGCGACTAAAATATAAAATAGAGCACATTGGTTGCAATGAGAGGTGGCCAGACTGGGGCGAGCGACTAAAATATAAAATAGAACACATTGGTTGTAATGAGAGGTTGCCAGACTGGAGCTTGCGACTAAAATATAAAATAGAGCACATTGGTTGTAATGAGAGGTGGCCAGACTGGGTGAGCGACTAAAATATAAAATATAACACATTGGTTGTAATGAGAGGTGGCCAGACTGGTGTGAGCGACTAAAATATAAAATAAAACACATTTGTTGTAATGAGAGGTGGCCAGACTGGAGCTTGCGACTAAAATATAAAATAGAGCACATTGGTTGCAATGAGAGGTGGCCAGACTGGNATAGAACACATTGGTTGTAATGAGAGGTGGCCAGACTGGGGCGAGCGACTAAAATATAAAATAGAACACATTGGTTGTAATGAGAGGTGGCCAGACTGGGGCGAGCGACTAAAATATAAAATAGAACACATTGGTTGTAATGAGAGGTGGCCAGACTGGGGCTAGCGACTAAAATATAAAATAAAACACATTGGCTGTAATGAGAAGTGGCCAGACTGGAGCGGCTGAGCGCTTTCTTGAAATATAGAACTGGTTATATTTTTCAATCGCGCGCGCTCGACTCGTTACAAACTAGTTTACGGGCGCTAGGCAATATTATTGTATGTTGGTTCATTGAATGTTTGGAAAACTTTTCATGTTGACATTTTTATTACTATCGATAGGCTTAGCACACTTGCTAATAACGGCATAATTTAATTGTTAAGATCATAAACCATACCTATATATGTAAAACTTATATATTAATATACTTCAATGTTATAATCAAAGTAGGTCTTTAGAAATAAGAATCACCATTAGCGTGAAGAGAAGATGAGAAAACCACAACAATGAATCACTTGTCAAAAACCACCCTCAGTTCACCGAGTCAAGATTCGAACCTTTGCCTCCTCGTCAACAAATATCGAGAGATATCTGCTAATCACACACTAGCACGCTCACTCGTCAGTCTGGCTGAACCTTAAGGCTTATTTTGAGCCTAATTGTTTAGAATATTAAACATTTTTATGTTTCAATCTACGTCACTGAGTTTTAAATAGAAACTTAATACCATCAGTCACTGGTCTAGATTAGTTACCAACAGCTTTTATAAAACAGCAAAATAACCTGTCTCTTTATATAGTGGTCGTTACACCAGGTTACCACTTTAGAAGTCCCGCGTTCGATTCTCAGCTGGTTTAATGGGTATTTCCTCTAAAAATTCAATGATCTGAAACGTCGACTGGTTTGAACTGGTTTACAAACAAGTGCTAGTAATTCAACTGGTTCTACACCCTCATGTTCACTATCACCATCCCCTCTTCAGATAGGGGCCTTGAATCCACGGGCATCCCAAGGAAACGTTACATAAGTACCGGTTGATCTTCTTACGAGGGACTTAGCCCAGACACTCATATGTATATATGACACAGACACATGGATTATGGGATATCAATAACAATAAGCTCTAAAGATAAAATAAACCGACTTAATTGGAGTGTTAAATAATTAATTGTATCATGGTGTTTCATCAATATAAAGGAATAGAGATAGCCGGGGCTTGTTTGGTAAATGGTTTCCGATACGATATTATTTTCAAATATATGAATTTCTTTGAGTAAATATTTTGAAACATATTGTTTAAAATTTTACCATTGATGTTGTTTAGATACAAATATATTTGTATTATTATTTTAGGAGCAGTTGAAGCCTGTGTGGTTCTAGAATAAATGTGCTATTGGTTTGTACCTCGTGATTAAAGGATGTATCTATTATTGTGAACAAACAATTTAATAGATTATAACAAAACCAGACATCGTGCACCGAGTAGGGAGGTATTGTGTAACTGACGCGTAGTATATCTGTAACCATTTGAAAGCATGTATTTTAACTGACCTAAGTACAATTTTATTATTATTGCTATTAATATTATTTTAATAGGGTATTGTTAGCCATGAGGATTGTTACCATATATTAATATCAGTTCTTCTATTGTGGTAGGAAATTAAAACCTAAAATTCATAATTAATTTAACTTAATTGACCTGAAGAGAAGGTGAAAATTATTTTAGAATTAAGTGGTTCAGTGCAGTAAAAATAATTTCTCGCCTTTTAACTAGAAATGAAAACCTTTACTTATAACTAATAAAGTATGTGCAACAAAATAAAGATTATCGAAAAAAATATCATTTCACCAAAAATTATAAATTAAATAATATGCACTGATACAGAAGATAATATTTTACCTTACTATATCATCAGATGATGTTTATTTTAATGGTTTTGATTTGGATGTTTATAGATTATATACATTTATGATTATCTGGAGTGAATTACTTCAATGCATATTCAAATCCTCAATTATCAGACCTCAATTTAAAAATAAATTAGCTTCTAGCTTATAAAATATGGTTTTATATTCCACAAAACCATTTTTTATTTTTTAAACCCTACAATTTTTTAAAGGTATGCTATTTACTATTTCAGATCATTTAATACATGTGATCATAATTGGTTATATACGCCTTAAAATAACTTTAATCAATTTACCGAGAAAAATTAGCTACACAGTTTTGTTTGTAATAATAGACAGTGCCTAGATATAAATTCTAACCTAAATTATAATTGATGAGTTAAAGTAAACGATTTTTTAATTTTTACCATAGTTATAAGACCACAACACAATCCATTTTAGAGTTAAACTGATAATTCCACAAACACATCTCTAGGGAAGACTTAATAAAACACTAGAGACCAAGTTTTAGCTTAATCTGTGGAATATATTCTGTCTCTTTAGTGTCCAAAGGGTCATGTAAATTTATTAAAAATTTGAACACAATTTTTTGAAAATCATAATTCTGCAGTGAGCAGGGCCAGAAAAGAACCAGCTCAACATAATAAATAAGAACCCTATTTTAATAGATCAGGACTATATACGCTAGTAAAGCTAGCTTGGTCCTATTAATTTAAGCTACAACGGTTTCAGACAATTAATTACTTGTTCCGGTCATAGACAGACCGGTCAAGTATCTGGGGAAAGTTCCAATTCAGGGTTCTAGGCCTTAACTTAACTTAACATGGGTTGGCAGGTAACATATTGGTCTAACCCGGAATGATGATAAAAACAACCATACAAGGGTTATAATAAATAAAGAGGGCGAGAAACAGCCCCTTAAGGGAGACATACTAGAAAGTCAAATTTGATGTTGGCCCCGCCAGAAGGGCAGGAACAACCCACCAGTTGAGCACTTCAAACAGATGAACAACATAACATAAGTAACATATAGTACGCGGGCCATGCCAGATGGGCAGTAACGACCCACAAGTTGATCACCACAACCGGGTGAACAACACGAAGTGAGGTGCCTAGATCACACTAGAAATGTTAACCAATACCTAACTAGGTATAATCCTCAGGTCTGGAACAACCTAAACACCCCCTTTCCCGTGTGAAGAACCTGCTGACCATAACATGGTGATGCAGGCCAAGGAGTGAGATATACCCCTAACTAAACCATCTGGTCTTAAGGACCGAGCAGAAAAATATGTGATGCGAGAGACCACTCGTGGCATGTACAACATGTCATAATTAATAAAAGGCTAAACTAATAACACATATGATAATCTCAAGAGTGACAGACACTCTCAGCAGGTATAAAAACTATCCCTAAACATTACATACTGGCTCTTGAGCCACTTACTCCCTACTAATTTAAAAGATTCAAACTTTCTCGACGTATTATTTCCATATACTCGTATATGATCTGTCGGTTGTCACCATCGTCGTGACCACTGAGTTTAGAAGTTTTGGTGGAGCTGAGACACATCGGACGTGAAGAATATTATACTGGAACTGTGTATCGTTCCCAGCGATCCGTGGAGTTTTATAGTAGATGAACATGATGAATCATAGAAAAGGAGGGGAGAGGACACTCATTGACGTTGAAAACAGCACGTAGGCATCAGCCACAGAACCCATGCGCTTGCGGGTTACGCTGAACTCCGCTCAGTTGTTAAGATAGTTCGTGAGAGTCAAGCCTAATGTTGAATGTAGTGCGAGAGTGGATAACTCATCCAATGGAGCCGTTCTTGTTCAGCGATGTTCCCGAGGCGTGGTATGTAGCAAATGGAGTTATACATATATACATAATTAGAAATCCATATCTATATATTATTTCGAGAAATGATTTTCTGTAGCTGATTCGGGCAGTACGGGCCGGGACTGGTTAGCCCGATAGGGTAGATACCCTTGAGAACATTTCCCCATAGTAAATTCTTATGTTAAAATAAGCCCCAAAGATATAGTGTGACGTGGAAAAGACATTTGCCACCTACAAGCATATTCTGTCAGATAACGGCAATCAATGACCACAGAAAGAATTGAAATTCACACCAAAGTACAAGTAATCCATCAACGTATGTGCCTTTCAGAGTGTAATTAAGTAAATGTTGCGTGCTTGGTAAAATATTTGTTTTACATGAGGTTAGATTGTTTATGAATCCACATATTTATCTACATATTTCCTTGATTATTATTATTATATATATGTACCTACTTATTTTGTTATATGATACTACATAAAAATACCAGAGATAGTCATTACTAGGGGGCAGATTTATAGGCACTAAAATTTTAAAAAGATTCAGGAAAATAGGTATTAAATACTACAAAAATAGGAACATAAATAGGCATTAGAAAGTAAAAAGAGGAAATAAATAGGCACTAAAAAGAAAAAAATTGGTACATAAATAGGCATAGTAATGCAAAAAAAAAGGCACCAAAACACTCAAAATTGTTATTATTCATTCTTAAAATCCAGCATACATATTCCATAAACACATATTAATTAATATTAGAGTTTATTATCAAATACTTATCAAGATTTTCAGGTGTAAATTTTGTTCTGTTGACTGACATGCTTTTATACTGTGAGAAACTTCTTTAAACTCCATATGAAGTCATTGGGCAAAACTTCAGACAAGCTATTTCAGCTGGGCTAAACTTGACTTCTGGGAGTGATGTAGTTTGTCCTTCTAAGATGTCCGCAATACTTGCCATCACTTTCCACATAGGGTTTCGCTGCAATACTCTGTTAAATTTGTCGACGATGGCTTTGCCAATTGAGCCAGAAGCCTGATTCAGGTTTCTTCTATTCCCCGCACTATCTTCACAACTTTCACAAGAGGAAAATCCCTCGCTTATAAAGCTGTGATTGCTCAAGGAAGATTTCCAAAATTGCTTTTTACGTATGCCATATCCGCACTGACACTTGAGCAGGAGATGGCAGCATTTGCTTTTGTAATGACGACAGCATGTTCCTCGTCAAATGTTTGGACTACCTACAAGCAAAATGGTTGGTATAGCAAAACTCACCGTTCTTTCAATATATTGTGTTATACAAGTATAACCATTAATATTTTTTTTCAATAATGTGGACGGACAGGTGGAATTAATAAAACTAGTGGTAAACGCTCACTGCAATTTTAATTTGGAAACGCACCTAAAGATAGTGTATTGTATAATACCTTTTTAATGTTACCCAGGTAATCTGCATAGTACAACGCAGTATGAAGCCATGTACCCCAACGCGTTAACACTGGCTGTGGTGACAAGGGTGTGTTGGGCAGGGCAGTCTTAAATGAGAAGATTCATGATGGAGCCTTCCAAAACACTTTCTTGACTGTGGAAATAATAACGTTAACATTTAGAAAACGTGATCTAATATTTTCTCAACCCTATGAACAGCATGCGCCAGACAAGTCACCTGAATTAACTTGGTGTAGAATACTTTTAAGCTCGCAGCCGCTTCCAACATGTAGGCCGCACTGTCTCTCAGCAACACCAAAAACCTTTCATTGTTGTTTTCTGATCGCCACAGGACACCTAATATAAACAAATTAACTTATTTATAATTATAATTTTTACAGGACTAACACTGTGAATCATTAAATTAACACAGTATATCTTGTGCAATTACATTATATACTTACGCAAAGCATCACGAACAACTATGGCAATTGTCGAGCTGTTGGTTGCCTCAATCATCTTTGAAACAACCAAGTGAGGTTTCCCAGGACCCGTAGAGTCTAGTTTTCCAACAACAACAACAACATTTGCAACATATCTGCCACAGTGGTCAGTGGTTTCATCAACAGTAGTCCAGATGTATGATTCTCCAATATCATCTCGGATTTTCTCAACTGTTTTAAACGAAATAAAAAGAATGTTTAATGTAAATAGTTTAAATCAATACAATTCATTTAATATTTTTTTAATGTCAGAAAGAAAAAACTGCTATTGTAAAACTTACGGATAAATAGGTTTAATGCAGGTAGTATTTCCTCAGAGTTGATTCATCTGTTATCTCCATCTTAGTATATTTGTTGAGAAAATCATTGAAATCTGGATTCTCCAGCTTCTTCCAAGGAATATTTGCAGCTACCATCGCAGAGTATAAGTCAGCAGAAAATTTCTCTTGGGTTGTATCAGTATAGTTAACTTTATGAAAAAATTGTTGAGATCCTGTCTTCTTTATGGAATTCTTAATATGTATTGCAGTATTTTTTTGTTGTTTTAGGTGATACTTCTTCTCGCATTTTACCTAAATATTAAAAATGGAAATTTTCATCCAGTAATATATGTGGATTCTACAAATTAGCAAAGCATCACCTAATAAGAGAACTAAGATTGCTTTTTTTTCGATCGTAATGTTACGCTTTTGTAAATATTTCCACTTTGTCGTTGAAATCCTTCAATAAGAAATTAAACTTAGTTTGAACAATATAAAATAATTGTGATTTAATTTTAAACAGTAGACAATATATTTAATAAAATCCTTTCAAAACTTATAATTTCATTTCCCTTTTTTACACTTTTACACATTCCTCTTTAGGCATTTTCTACTAATTCAATAATTTACACTGAGTCCAATACAAAGAAATATTAATGAACAGATATGCACATCTAACAACAGCCTAATATACACAACCACTGAATGAACTGACACTGTTGTGCGCTAGAAGAAAATCTTTGTTCCAGGACTGACCAGTCTGAACCTATCAGACCACTGGACACATGGGTTTGTCCTACCTATCACGAGTATCCACGTGGAGTAACCTAAGGAAAGAATGAGGAGGGGGGAGGGAGGGGGAGGGGTATTCGCAAGTATTTAGAAAGAAAAAAAAGGGTGGGAAGAAGAGAGAGATAGAAAAAGGCACTTTAAGGCTCCCATTTTAAAAATAGGCACTAAACAGTGAAATAGGCATTTATATGCACTATAAAAGTGATCACAATCTTCGCAATAATCGAAAATAAACTTATACCTCAAAAACATACTTTTCAAAGAATAGAAATAAAAAAGGAATCTAGGGTAAAATCCTCCCCTTAGCTCATTACAATATCTTCAGTTATTTATATGTCAGGAACATAGCACTATGTAGAAATATCTAGTAGCTATTACGATAAAACACATTTTTTCAATATATTACAATATAATACATTTTTAATCAATAATGGTATTTCAGTGACAGTTTTAAAAGTAAAGAATAAAAATCTATACAACTACTAGATAGATAGAACGTTGAGATAAAATTTTATCCGGGGAAAGGGGAGGGAGTTGTGCTACGATCTCAGTAGTTGAATATGTAAAGTTTATTTCATTTAATACTTTTAACATATTTTTAAAAATTGGTCTTGAAGTGAAGATGAAAATTTATTTTGGAATGTGTTGCTTAGAATGGACTCATATTCAGTGCTGATACACGTAAGGTAATTGTGTGTGTGATGTTTACACTTCCTTTTTTCCGAGACAATCCGAGTTTTCTCGGGACAGATGTTGTTGGACAGGCTGTATCCAAATATTCCGAGGATCCTTGCCAAGAGTATAGCATAATATCTTGTACAACTTGTTCCTTAAATGCTAGATGTTTTTTCACTTTTGTGAAGTAAAATTCACTTAGCCCATGAATTTTTCTTTATAATATATTTATTAAAAATAACTTATGAAATGTACAATACTAAGCAATGCTTTTAGCCACATGGGGAAAAAAATTATTATGGAAATCCTTGCATTAACTACTATTATTTATTATTAATGAATATTACTGAAATATACCAGCACTCCTATAGTTATTTGACAGTAAATAGTTAAAAAAAATTGGGCTCTTCAAAATATTTTACGCCCTCTGAAAATCCTGGTTCCACGCCCTTTCGAAGGTTCAGTACAACCCTAGTCTACTTGACGGGTGGCATATAGTTTCCGAACAATTCTAAAGTCTACGCTAACCCCAAAATGTTAATTATTAAATAAGCATACAATTAATTGTGTTTTTTAGAAAAATATTCAACCTCCATTACAAAATAAATGTGAATAATTTAGTACTTTGTGTGTCAAGAGTCATCATAAGGTGTGTAAACTTGCCTAACATTCAAATAGAATCTAATTATGGTATTGAATATGATCTTACCACAGCTGTGGGTTGATCGCTTCTTTTTTTAACATTTATTTAAAGTGAGTTATCATATTTTACGTAGTGCGTTTCTCATTATATTTTAACCGACACTTCAGCTAGGTTGATAGCACGTGTGCTTACTTTGCTGAGGGTCCGGTTTCGATTCCAGGTAAAGTCGCTAATTTAACTTAAGTAAAATGTTATGTACGTCATATTTAAAAGCTAGTTTGTAAGTCGTGTGCTAATATATTCCTTGTTTTAATAAATTATATGTTAAAAATTTCCATTGAAAAAAATTATATTCTATATGATGTCTTTTATTAAATAATGTTGATGTAGGTTCACTTTATAGCTTGCAAAGATTATTATTAAATAATACAACTCAAATATTCTAAATGGTCCTCTGGAAAGCTTTCAACACTATTAGTGTTGTTCTGGGAAGCGAACAATAGGATTACCCATTCTCTTGGTTTGAGGTGGGTCCTATCTTGTAATAAATATAAATGTATGTAACTAATGACCGATTTATGGCCCAGGGAATAGGTTTACATGATTAAAAATATTATATTTGTAAATTATACACAAAACTTAAGATTGTATATATTTTGTTAAATACAACCAATTTAAAAAATGTGTTTTTTGAGTTAATTCAAAAATAAATGCATGAAACGGTAATTATATAATTCAATATCAATTTAGAATAGTGTCTATACAGCCATAATCAAAAAATTAAAAAAAATTGATTATTGGTTCATCTATAATTTCGGTCGCCAATCGGTCATTTTTACTGTGTACTAGTAGCTATGCGACCGCACCTTAATACCACTAACTTAATCCGTAGTTCTTTATGATTTATCCCCATTCAGGTAGTTAGGAGTCTTTCCTCCAGATAGCAGAGCAATTGTTTAAAAATAATCGTTTTAAAATCAAATACATCCCATATTTTTAGTTTTGACTATGGTATTCTTTTATGCACAAGTCTTAGATAATTTTGTATTAAGATAACTTTTATTTTTTCATTGTTTCTTTCTGATTCACGATTTAATTTTAACGAATCCATTGAGGATCTATGAGCCTTCTAATCTCGTAATGAAATAAATTAATGATAGACTGATCACTATATCCATACTCTCTTCAAACACGCATGATAATATAGTATACAATTTTTCATTGTTCCGTAAACTTTATTTCCTAAGTGTCTGCATGAAGTATTTTGTCCCTTTGGGAGCAATGGCGGCACAGGACCTGTTCGGGAATTGATGGCTGAGGAATCCCCATTTATAAAAACCAGAATAACTACTGAATTAAACTCAGGATAATTATTATTTTATTATATCACGCGAACAAAGAGGACCCTGTTCGGTCGCCTCAATTGTTATAAACAAAACAAAAGACTACAGTCCTATGCCAACAGAAAGCGACAACAATAAAACAAAATGTACCCAGAAAATGCAAAGACACACAATACACAGCAGGACCAATATTCTCTTAAAACATTAGACTACTAAAGAAGTAGTAGGGCAGAAGAGAACTTGATCTTATTTTATAATAGAATAGCAACACATTTATTAATTAAACTAGTGCTGTCTTAGGGCAACTTGACAAATGACTTTTGAATTTATTGGACGTTCACTATTTCCATTTAATCTTAAAGCTACCTAATTATCTGGGAAATTATTGATATAAATATATAAGATTTCACGAAATATTTACCCTAAGTTACAAAAACCATATATTTCCTAAAAGGAAAATGTTATTAATATATGTTAGTATCTACCTAAACAGCTAAGGTTTTTTCAGGATTTAGATACCAAGGAACTGAATGCTTTGGCCAAAGTTTTGCTCTGTAACAGACAAACGCCTCTTCCAATCGGCTCCATCAAGTCCAACCTCGGTCATACTGATGCAGCCTCAGCGCTTGTGTCTGTTGTAAAAGTACTGATTGCAATGGAGACGGGAAGAATACCACCGAATTACAACTACAACAAGCCATCTCAACAAGTACCGGCATTGGTTGAGGGCAAGTACAAGGTTTGTAACAAGATACATATGGTTTATGCTTGTAAAAATGGAATAAGGGGTAAATGTGGTTGTATTTATTAAAAAAAGTTTTAAGATAGATAAAAAAATTCATATTCAAATATTTTTTATATGATTCAATATCTTAGGCCAATAATGTTGTTAGATTATAGTTTCCTTTTAAAATAACGTTGAATTAAATTATATGGATTGTTGTAATGACAGTACAAAATTAAAGTATATTCTTTGATGAGTAATTTTTCAAAAACTTGTATTAAAATAAACCATGTATTATTTATTCAAATATTTAATAATTTACTTATTTGATTTAAATTTTATTGCTTGATCTTTTTGATTTGATTTGAATATAAATTTATTCCGAGATTAGGCTTAATTGAAAGTATTGTTATAACATTACTTACCTACTCAATGGCATTAGAAACTCGATAGTTCATTGCCATACTTACAAAACTACGCCAACTATTCCTTTCTTGAGTTAGCTCCATCTAGTCCCCTCATTACACCCTATCTCTTACAGGTCCATTCTATTGTTCTTCTCCCATCTGCGTCTAGTTCTTCCCAATGGTCTCTTCCCATTGGGTTTACCGGCCAATACCCTGAACAAGGTTCTAGATTCTACCAATCGCACTGCCCACCGTAATCTACGAGACTTTACTATCTTAACAATGTCCTTTGATGAGTACAGGGTATGTAATTAATCATTATGTAGTCTCTTTACTCCCCAATATTCCCATTATATTTAGGAGCAAATATCTCCCGAATCACTTTGTTTT